>NTHP01000205.1:22144-49404 GCA_003416845.1 Oplegnathus fasciatus | reverse complement strand
AAAAAAAAAAAATCAATGACATTTCAAATTGTCACACTGAATTAATTTTTAATTTGTTTTGGTCAAATTGATTATGAAAGAGTTATTACTCCACCAAATTGCATGAACAGGGTCTGTTAAATCATTCAGACTATACAGGAATGATTTCTAAAAGATAACCTGCATCTCTCGGTATGACAAAAGACTGGTCTGGTCACTGTTTGCTATCTTGTATTTTCCTGGAGCACCTTATACATGCGGGGGAGAGAAATTATACGGCTGTCTCTACGGTTGGAGATGTCCAGGATTGTAAAGAATAAGTTGTGAGTTGTATTTAAAACATCTATAAAGGAATTTTGCCCCAGAGTTCCCAAAGATGTGATTTATTGAAGAATTGTTGTTTCCTGGATTGTGATATTTGTAATAAATGTATGTTCATGTGATGTTTTTCTTGTATGACTGAGTAGTGTTTATTTACATCTCAAATCTCCTTTTGTCTTAAAGACAGGAGTTATAATAATATAATTATTTAACACTGGCTTCCTGGTTGTTTCTACAGAAACACTTTGCCTTTACATGTGTGAGTAAACAAATTGTGTTGATCTTGACATAAATGTATCCACACAGACATTAATCTTGAAATAACAGTCGATCACAACCATGGTAGATACCGATACTTGGATTGATAATGAAGAAAGACAGGAAAGATCTGGTCATAATTACATTATTTACTTCAGTTTGAGTGAAACTCCAGTACAGGACGCAGGGAGACTTTGTGAGCTCCAGGAAAGTCAGTAAAAAGTGAATAAAAGTGTCTTTTCTATAATCCCACCAATATGTTCTCAGGTAGGAACCAACGTGCACAGGTTTTGTTCTACCGGACAGGACGCGCAGGCGCACACGTGTTCGCCGTTTCATGCGTTTCCTTGGTAACAACATTACGTTCGCTATTTACCATCCACGTTAAGGATTTATTTAAACAACATGGACATCCAGGAACGAAGTAAGTACATCAGATTCATTTAACTAACATGAATGCCGCTTAAGGAAGGTGTAAAGTAATAAAATGAGTTCGGAACAACACGAAATGTAACGTTAGCACACAAACTTTGACAGTTCGTATTCATTTAACGCTAGTGTTACATGTTTTTAGCTAACGTTAGCTAGCCTTTAGCTAGCCAGTCAGCTAGCTAACTAACGTTATTGTTCACTAACGACCAAAACTAGTTAATTAGGCCTGACCGGCAGCTTTGTGACTTAATGTCAACACTGCATTTTACCAAAACACGAGTGTTCAGATGTTGCCTCCCCTCATTCTCCAGATGTCCGGGGCTGTGGAGAGAACATCGTAGAGATGGTTGACATGGACGAAGAAAACTTTGCTACTTCCAGGTGGGTGGTCCGGAGCTGATTTCGAGCCCTTTGAGGGAAGCTGACGGAGCAAGTCTCAACTCGGGTCCAAATAGACCAAATAATTAGGAGGGCTTCTTTTTTCTTCTGGGACTTTACCAGGTCAAGAGGGGTCTCAAGGCAGTCAAGTCCAAGTCAAGTCTCAAGTTCTCAGAGAGAGCAGAATTAATACATAGCGGTGTGATGTGGTGATATACTGCATTTTACCTAATGCCTATAACATACACCGACCGGCCACTTCATTAAGTACACCTGTGCAATCTAATGTGAACCAATACAACAGCTCTGCCATGAATTCTACTTTACAAAGCTTAGGATTTTAGTTTTTGTTGACACTGTCAGAAAGGCAACAATTCTACTTTATGTTTATTATTGAGGTCGTAGTGGGTGGTGGTGTTGTACTGGAGTACATTATATTGAAAGGTGGTTTTAATATTTTATATATACACACATACATACATATAATATTTTATTTACATACACGAGAGGGGCAGAATATTAAAACCACCTTTGAATATAATGCACTCCAGTACAACACCACCACCCACTACGACCTCAATAATAAACATAAAGTAGAATTATTTAAATTATAAGCTTTGTAAAAGTAGAATTCATGGCAGAGCTGTTGTATTGGTTCACATTAGATTGTGCAGGTGTACTTAATGAAGTGGCCGGCCGGTGTAAACTACACAGCAACTCTGACAGAGCAGGAGCTGTGTTTGCGTTTTTATGGATCTCATACAGTTTGTGATGCTGTTAAACCAATATCAGGTTTACAGCAGGCCCACTTTGGCTCTACTGTGTTTTAATATAATAACAATTCTTACTGCTGTTGTGAGTCACATCACTTCAAGTCTACTTTTAAGTGATGTGATGATCTTTATCTCTTGTTTTTCTCCCTCCAGTTCATCAGCTGCAGATGCTGCTTTTGATGCTGTTATTGGCTGCATAGAGGACATCATCATGGGTAGGATTAGTGATTAAACCTTTTTTTTTTCTCCAATGCTTTATAGTACTTGTCAGTACTGCCAGTATTTTTACATTATACAGAGTTTCAATCAGACTGTGAAAGATGGATGTTGTGAAACATGTCTCATTAGTCTTTGTGCTGAGAAAACGAATGAATAGAGCCACTGACTGTAGGAAAAGAGGCTTTCTTAAAGTGCAACAACCAATTCAATCAGTCCTGTCTTTTTTATTCTGTGAGAGAAATGTCTACAAGTATGAGACCAAGACACGTAGACATGTAGAAAATACTTTATAAAAAATGTATCCGGGAGGCCGAAATTAGCAAAACTAAGATAAACAGTATCTATACAGGCCAGTATGCTAAGCTAGCTGAAGACATAGAAATCTTCAGTGTTTCACCAACTAATAGTGAAGGTACGTGATGTTCTACATGTCCATTACTGTTCTTTTAGAGGAGGAGTTCCAGCAGCTTCAGCAGAGCTTCATGGAGAAACACTACCTGGAGTTTGAGGACTCTGACGAGAACAAGCTCAGCTACACACCCATCTTCAATGAATATGTGAGTTCCTGGGTGTCACGCTGTGGTCTAATGTAACTCTCACACTAATTTACAGAACCCTGTCTAAGTCTAATACACAGTTACCTTCGGGAATACAGATAGTCTTTTATCCATAATTTCAACCTACAGCTATATCAAAGGTTATGACCTTTACTGAACTTACGTAGTAGTCAGGGAGGTTATTATAACACTCATGGCTGTTGTGTAGGTTGACCTGCTGGAGAAACACCTGGAGCAGCAGCTGATGGAGAGGATCCCCGGCTTCAACATGAACACTTTCATAGAGCTGCTCATGTAAGATGTGACATCACAACTCTACCCTGAGGCCATTTTCCTCTTTTCCTCTTGCAACAACTCAGCCACTTTAATTCAATTGGTGATACAAATGGTGTCACTGAAAGCAAACAGTCAGCTCATACAATACAGTACATACCATTTGTTGGATACACCTGTTGCTCCTAAGAAATGTTATTTTGCAGCAGGCCACTAGGTGGCACAAACTTCCAACGTGTCTCTCTTCCATCTGCAGGCAACACAAAGAGGAGGTGCCAGGTGACATCTTTGACATGCTGCTGACATTCACTGACTTCATGGCCTTCAAGGAGATGTTTCTGGAATACAGAGCTGTGAGTTTCTGCGAGCTGGAGAACATCTTTAAACCAATTTTCATTGAGAATCTCAACAAGAGATTTTTTGTCTATTTTCTATTTCTATATTTTCTAGTAGGCATATTGGCAGTGGGCACCATCATTGTAAACTGGTGTCTTAATTACTATAAGCTGCAGACTGCGTTTTAGTGCATTTGAATCTTGACTGATTTCTGTGGGTTAACTGGGTCAAAGTGGTTAGGACATCCTGTTTGTAATGCCTTGCGTTAGTACCAGCTGTATGCATCTGTGTGTTTCCAGGAGAAGGAGGGCCGAAGTCTGGACCTGAGTCAAGGACTGGTGGTCACATCTCTGATCCCTGCAGGCTCCAAACACACTGGCTCCACTGAATCGCAGTGACACTCAAAAACACTTGAATTGCCTCCTCATCCATAATGTTTATATAAAGTTTTGTCCACGGGCCTTCAGAACGTTGTGTTTTTTTGTGAGTTTTGTACTGTGATGGTGAGCTGCTGGATCCACTCCCCATAAATCTACAGTCAGTGCACAAATGACCCCTAATGGCCAGTTCATATATGCATTCCTCTGTGTTTTATGTGGTGGGTGGGATAGTACGTGTGTTCAAGAGCCTCTTTGTAGTTAAAGAGTGAAGATGGAAGGTTTTGGCTTCTTTGTACTCCCCAACCTCTGCACTGGACATAATGACTACTTGAGATATTCAAATTTGTTTAACTGGAATTTGCAGGTGAGAGGCCTAATCCTGATTTTATAATCATCCTCTCATTTTTATCAAGATTTAGCATTTCTTAGTTCTGCCTGGTTGGGGACGTGGGAACCCAAAACTCTGCTGCTGGTACTAGACTTGTGTATTGTGTTTTTCAGGTCATCCCACTGGTTCTTCCGTGAAAGACATCAACAAATCCCTTCGTAAGCAGGGGAAACCATTTAATATGATTGAATGTTTAAATCTGTTCTCTTTACCTGCTGTGTTTTTTCATAAGAAAAGAATATAGCAGCACTAATATATGTTTCATGAAGTTTTAAATTATTTGATGAGTGTGAAAACTCATTCAATTGAGTTTTGTGCCTGTAAAAGTGATTTTTAATGTGTACAGTAATTATGTGTGTGTGTGTGTGTGTGTGAGTGCATGTGCGTGTGTCTGCCATTAGAAATAAGATCTACAGTATAGTTTTCAGTGCAACATCAAGGTGTTTTCTACTTGTCTTAACATAATGGCTGTAACTGTAAAAGTATATTTCTGTCACGGATGAAATACTGTCGATGTTACATTTCTTAGTGAAAAGATATTTTCAAATAAACAGCTAAAAGCCTTACATTGAAATCACCCAGTGCTTTATTTGAGCCCCAGCACTCACCACAGGATGTCACTAGTATTCAAATTCATGGTACAAAAAGACACAACATGTTTCATAAAGGCACATACAACAGGAGTTGAGCACTGTATCATATAAATCAAAGAAAGATGTGACACATTTTTCCCACAGCTCTATGAGTACTTAAAGGAGCAATATTGGAATCATTAAAGGAGTCACTAATGTCCTGCAGAAACTCTGCATCTTTATAACATATAACGTTTTCCATCCACATTTTTAAATTTATCATCAGTGCTTTGGCTTGGTCTACGAAGAGCTTCTGTGTGAGCCTGATTCAGGAAAGGAAATATTTTTCTGCAGGACTACAGATGCATACAGTCATTCTTCACACCTTCTGCCATGTTTGGTTATTAGAGCAACATCCTAATATGAGCATCACAGAAAGCTAACACAGGAGTCAAGCATGTAATGACTTGCAGTGGTACAGTTACTCACCAGCCTAAACAATGCAACAACCACCACCACGCTCTGTAAACAACAAAAATACTAAACAAACTTTCAGCAATTATATTTCTTCATGTTTCTCCTTGATAGGTGACACAGCACAGTACTCCACACAGGAAGAGAAAACTGAGGTGTCTGATCCAGTCTTCCTCCCTCTCAAACCCCACGTTCACACACAGGAACGAATTTTACACTTCATGCTGCAAATCTGATCTTTGCATCAATGAGAATCCAGGGTGATGTTTGATATTTTGAGGAAGTTTTTCAAACTAATGTCATCAAAATTGATGTTTTACGATGTCCTTTTATTATCAAGATTTGTCAGAGTGGCAGAGTGCTTTATTCAGAATATGAACAAATAACTGCATTTACTCTGCAGTTCAAATCACTTTTTTTTTGCATTTTAAAGTCTTGTTTCACAGCTGGGCGAGCTTACTTTAAAGGAATAGTTTGACATTTTTGGAAACACACTTATCCGCTTTGTTGCTGAGAGTTAGTTGTGAAGATCAACACCACTCTCATGTCTGTGCGTTAAGTATGAAGCTACAGCCAGCAGCCAGTTAGCTTAGCTTAGCACAAAGACTGGAAACAGGGGGAAACAGGTAGCCTGGCTGTGTTCAAAGATAACAAAATCCACCCAACAGCACCTAAAGCTCACTAACTATCACGTCCTATCTTGTTTGTTTAATTCGTACAAAATCCGAAGTGTAAAAACAAGTTGCAGTTTTGCAGTGGTTTTGTTTTGGGACTATTTCTTGGCTGTGACAAGACTCCCAGTAATCACTGCTCCTGGGCAAGAAAGAAACGTTAGTCTGGCACATAACCCCTCCTGTAAAACAGCAAATTGTTTTTGTACTAGCATGTTAATTAGTGAGCTTTACAGGTACTGTTAAGGGGATTTTGTTACCTTCGGACAGAGCCTGGCTAGCTGTTTCTGCTTGTGTTAAGACTTCATGCTAAGCTAAGCTAACCGGCTGCTGCCAGTAGCTTCATATTCATCGTATAGACATGAAAGTGGTGGCGAATTTTGGGAATTTCCCAAAATGTCAAACTATTGATTTAAGTACATAGCAATCTTATGTGTGTTAATAATGCAAATACGTGCTATTATTACCAAGAATTTAAGGCACCGTTGGCTTTATTTGTGGGTTTACAATAATATTATAATAATATTATTAAATATATTTGGGTTTGGGTCACCAGAGTGAGCAGTAATAGTCGAGTGACACTTTGTTGACAGTTGAGTATCAACACTATTCAAAGAACTACAGTATCTTGAGGGAAAGAAAACACGAGGAGTCTTTTCCCGGCAGCAGCTTCACAGGTTTGAGTCCTAGGTCGGCACTGTGCTGGTGGCAGCGTTTCCTCCATCTCCCTTCCAGTCCAAATAGGAGAGAACAGTACTGGCACCGTACGCCACCGACACCATAGCACCAAAGAACTGAACAGACAGACGGACAGACATGGACAGGAAATGAAAAGAGAGACAGTTAGACCTCCTTAATGACTTCAGGCAGCAATGCAAAGGTCTCAAATCTTCAAGAGCTGACATAAGTCAAAGATAAATTTGCATCTTTATGTATTCACATCTATAAAAATTCCTGGCAATTGTGATTTTAATAGTTTTAACAATGCCCTAATCGGCTGTTATCCCTGGTAAATGCTAACGTATCTGGTGTGCCTCAGAGGCAGTAAACTGCAACTGATAAGAGTTTGTGATAAGATAGGTCCAGGGCTGTGTATGTGTGTGTGTGTGAGAGAGAGAGTGTGAAATCATGTGCTAAATGCTACCATAGCTGTAAACCAGCGTGGACTTTAGCCTGATACTGTATAACACCAAAGGTATCAGGACTTATGAACACTTCCAATCACATGACGCGCTTCCCAGCTATGTGAGCCACAAGAAAGCCTCACCCTTCGTCTCTCTCTCTCTCACATCCTTCAAGGTACAGCCTGATAAGTAAACATGCTATCAGAAACACACCTAGCCAAACAGTGGTGACAGTGAGAGGGAAGCAAGGAGGGAAAACATGCTGAATGTGCCCAGTGTTCAATCATTGGACGACTGAATGAATAAATGAATAAATGAAACAACTGTTTCTTCTCGCAGGATTTGCCTCTGCAGACACATTATCAGAGGGTGATCTCAGTGTTTCTTGCATATTTAAGCACTCCTTTGTATTTGAGTCAGTGTTAATGGTGTCAGGCGTCTTACAGCGGCGGCTGCCATATGTCCGTAGAAATAGGTCAAGAAGAAGGGCCTCACAGATGCTGCATTGGCCAGGAAGGCGGTCACATAGAGGGCCGTGGCCACGGCGTGATACAACATCACCTGGCAAGAGAGGAGAAACATTAGCCACAGTGTTCCGGTGTCTTTCTTCTTGAACCACTGCCCTGGCGTTCTCATTTCACGCCTTACTTCACTGTCCTATTTTGTCAGCTACTTTTAATTTGATTCAACCTCAAATGATCCTTGACAGTAACACTTCAATCTAAATCCTGTTGCTTTCTTCTTGCACCATTTATTGATGCATTTAATGACCAAATGCCCTAAGATCTTGCCTAGGAGACAGCAGAGATTATGTCTCATTAGAGTGTGCCACTGAATACAACTAATATCAACTGCACACGGAGACTCTGTGTTGTCAGGGCATCATTTTAAAGGCTCTGAAAACACATTTTCTGCCAATATTAGACCAGTTTTGGTGATTTCACATGACAGAACCCAGCCTGTGCTCTTCTCACTTGTTTGAGTCTTCACAAATAATGGATAAGGATGAAATATGGATGTCTTTTTCAAACTTTAGCTTTGATTGTTGCTTATTTAGTCATTAATGTTATAAAGAGATACTTGAGATTTGAAACCAAGTTTTCAGAGGCTTTAAGACCAGAAACTGCTAAATAAAAGTCTGACTTAGTTCCTGCATACCCTGGAATACCCTGCAATTTAAGAATAGCATTAAAGTAACACTTAATGACTGATATTAATTACTTCAGTTCATGTAAGAAAGCTCTCTCCCTCACTGTTCTGGTTGTGTAAACTAAAAAACAGTGTTTGTTTGCAAGTCTCAAACTCCTTCTTTCATTCCACTTTTCTCCCTTTCCCTTCCCTCCTCCTCCTCTCCTCCCCTCCTCCCTCCCTACCGTCAGGGGCCAGGGGACAGCGGTGAGTTTTTGCTGGGCGCCACACAGGATCATGAAGAAGAGGATGGTGGTGAGGATCCACAGAGTGACGGCCACAAACATCACCCAGCCATACGCTGGCAACACAGTGTAGGGTGCGCTGGCTATCAATGACCAGTGAAGCAGACCCAGAAACTAGAGGGGTGAGAGGGAGAAAACAAGACATTTATACATTAATATAATAAATTGTGTATAAATGAGACCTCATTGGGGACAACTCGTAGTGTCCACCTCACACAATCGTATGCTAAACTAAATATTCACTCTCTCTAGTCCTGTTTTTGTGTCCTCTCCTGGAGGAAATATCTGTCTCTTTAGCTGCTAAATGCTCCTAGCCTCACTTTGTCTGCCGTTTGGTGCAGGGGCAGGTAGCGTACAGTGTTGTTTTGTAGCTTTTAGTCTAAAAGCAGCAGAATTCGGTAATAATGCTCTATAAGTTCAACCTCTTTCATATTCCATTATTATTATTTGATCCATTGTTACTAGAAAAAATGTTGATTGTTGCAGCTTTAAGTACCCCTTAAGTTCCCTCTTTCACCAGTCAGTGTTTCTTTGCTTGGCCATGGCGGACAGATAACATATCCCTGACCCTCAGCACTTCTTCTTCCTCTTTTTATTCAAAGTATTTGTGTAATGATGTAAATTCCCACTTTTTCTTTTTTGGGGTTGTGTCATGTAGAAAAGGTGCAGGATGATATGTGGACTGTACTGCACCGAAAAGTACACTGAGCTAATGTGCATCTGACTTCCACACAAGCACTTCTCTGTCAGTGTGGTGAGGAGGACTGATAAACGTACTATGAGGGGCCGTTAGGGACATTATTCAGAATTACACAGACACATACATGTATTTTTCCTCTCACATACACATTTGAAACCAAACTCATTCACATACTATACTGAAAACCACACACACACATACCAGTGAAGTGCTTTTACATACACAACTGAAACACTCTCACACAAACAACGGAAAAATTATACACTCACATACACAACTGAAAACCTTTTATATAAACTATTGAAAAGCTTTCACAATCACTACTGAAAAAAAATATGTTCATTTCAGTATGTTGTAGGAGAGGATTTCAGTTGGACAGGAAGGTGGTTGAGAAAAGCGTTGAGAAAAGTTTGCAACACCTTGTGCATACAGCTTGAGTCCGCAGTTACAAACACGCCAGGGGAACGAAAGGTTGTAATAAAAAAGATTTTAAAAAGTAAAAAGTTGAAGCACTTTACAGGATATCTCTAATTTCTCTAATTTGCTTATTATTTTGACCAAATTTTATATTCACAAATCCAAATTCTTAAGCAAAAAGCCACACTTTTCAGAGCTGACTGTCCATATCAAACAATACATGTCTTCTATATCTGAATCTACAAACCAAAAAGCTGTTAAAATGTATAACCACTGTAATCTTTACAAGATATTTATTTAACTTTTTACCTTTTAAAATCTTTTTTCTTTTTTATTCTATCCTTTCGCCCCCCTGGCGTGTTTGTAACTGTGGACTCAAGCTGCATACGCAAGGTGTTGCAAAGTTATTGCATAATTGAAGTTGTTCACCTTTATGATGAAATACGCTCTCTTTTCTCAACCACCTTCCTGCCCAACTGAAATGCCTTCCTGTCCAACTGAAATGCCTTCCTGTCCAACTGAAATCCTCTCCTACAACATACTGAAATGAAAAATTTTTTTTTCAATACTGACTGAGAAAGCTTTTCAATCTAAAATATAAATAAATGAAAGGTTTTCACCATATCTGAGCATTTCGACTGTGTATATGAGCACATTTTACTAGTATGTGTGAAAGCTTTTCAGTTGTTTTCATGAGAGCTTTTCAGTTGTTTGTGTGAGAGTGTTTCGGAGTGTTTTCATTAGTTTTGCAGATTGGACAAAGTGACATTTTGACCTGATGAAAGTTAAGGGATCATCAAAGTCATACTGTTGATTATTGGATGGATTCATTGCAATTGCAATAGTTATCGAGACATTTCAGTCAAAACCACAAATGTCAACCTGTTGGTGGTGCTACAGGAAAAGTCAGGGCATCACCAAAGTCAGTAGTATTTATCCTCTGGGGACCATGAATGTCTTTACAATGTCACGTCAATCTGTCCAATTGTTGTTTAGATGTTTTCGTCCGGACCAAAGTGGTGGACAGACAGACAGATCAACATCAAAAATGTGAATCTCTCCTCTCTCTTTATAAACAAAAGCACATTTCCCATGAACCATGGCAGACGCTGCCAGCATTCTCACTGAGGGTCCTTTTCCTTTTTCGCTTGTTCACATTTATGTCTCAAATTGAAGCCTAAAATTCATCGTATAAGCTCTTTAAAACAGATACGCCACCCAGACAGAAACCACACAAGGCTCCTCTCTTTGCCTCTGTGTGTCTCTCTGCTTCTGTCCCACGAGAAAGGACATGAGAGGACAGTCTATTATGTGTGCAGAGATCAGGTTTCACTTTTTACACACCTGATACACACACGTGCACACACAGTGGGCACTCTGGCGTTGACCTTTACAAAGCACTTCTCTTCAGGAACATCAGATAGCATTAACTTCCTGGCTAAAACAGTTACTGTGATCCACATCTGGAGTCAAGTCTGTTTACATGTTTAATATCACTACACTGCCAGGGCACTAAGGATTATAAGACAATTACTAGTGCAGAAAGGAACTTATGTATCCCACCTTTGATGACTTTATCACTGAATGTTAATTATGTTAATTACAGCCTCAGGGTAAAGAACTTTATCTTTTCACTACCCATGTTTAAGCATCTATCAAGATAAAGCATGCACTCTACAACAAGTATTTATATATTATGCAGATGTGTTTTATAATGCAGTACGCATGGGGCCTGTGATTTATTAATATTGCATAAGGAGCTGGAAGTTTGAAACAGGAAACCGGCTGTTCTATGACTTCAACACTTACTGCAGATGAATGAATGCAGTGATGTATATGTTTGATGTGATGTAATATGTTTCAAAAATATTTCAAATCACTACTCTGGTACTTCTCTCTTTTTGTTGCCTTTTCGCCCTTTTTGTATTGTTGTTGCTCAAGCATGCATAGGGGAAATGGAAAATGATGTAGCCGTACACACACACAGTCTGCAAGACACTACTAAAAAGAGGCTCAGTGAGGTGACATTTAGCAGTGAGGTCAGCTGATTTTCATATAAATGTTCCTGGGAAACATCTCACCCTATTCACAACTCTCCCTTAAATGCAGGCATGGCAAAAGATACACAGACACGCAGACCTAGGCTAGTGGAAATCCAGCAAAGGTCTGTTCTCTGAGGATCAGGCTTAAAGGCCACAAAAACAAACAAATCCTTTTGAATAAAAGTGTAGCTGTAGGACACTGTGTCACACCAACTCTCACTGAGATTCAAAAGTAGTTCAACTGAGACGCACTTAACCTCTTTGTTTTCTACTTGTACACAACAGTTTCATCTTACTGCTCCAAATGACTAGAATAGCCTGGAGTTAAATACTGACAATACGTTTCTGTCTTTGCCATTACTGAATGGCTGCTACTCATTTTTCTCTGTTGCCATAAAGTTTCATTTGCTAAACTACTATTGTGTAATTATGAAAATGGTGACATAATCTAAATATTGATCCAGTTTCACTGAAACCTGCCCGGGGCTGGCTCCAAGGAGCTGGGTGCGAAAAGTCAAACCTGATGAAACAACCTTTTGAAAGAGTCCTCTCACTCATTCTGGGTAAGACTTTTTAACACTGCTGCTTATCTTAACACTCATCTCTACTCAAAACGAATCACCTGAAGCTAAAACAGTGCCAAAATACAAATAATCAACATCCTTTGAATCTTCATTATCTATCAGTCACGCGACTTGCACACATTTGCTGCTATAGTCTTGCTATAGCTTATACTTACTGAACTTTTGCACTATTGTATGTCCCAAGTAATCCTTTTACTTTATGTTACATTTTATGAGCATTGTTGGAGGGGCCTGGGATTTGAGAATTTCATTGCCAACGACTGCTTCCTGTAATTGTTGTGCATATGACAATAAAATATGTTGAATCTTGAATCTACTTGGTCTGGTATGACCGTTGGGTTATGGTGGCTGATGTTAGCTGATGTTGGCAAACTTCAGATAGATATTGTTGTGTAATTGACACTACTGAGTCAGTTTGCTGACTTCTTGACTCTTCTCTACTACTACACTGAAAGTAAGCAGTGGCAGAGTCCTGCTGTGTAGTAACAAATTCACAGAGCATTATCGCCCAACTCTACAGTTCCCTCTTCAGCTCTATGCAGTGTTTTAGTGTCTTTCAGCTCATTGTTTTGATTTCACGGCCCACAACTTTATTGTTTTAATTCAATCTCATTGGTTAGGCAAGGCTAATAAACCCATCTGTCATTGTAGCAACCAACAATAAGTTAGCTCACATTAGCCAAGTTACAGTGGTGTAAATGGCCTAAACAGTAAATGAAGGTGTATAGACATGGCTTCTTAATGGGTACCTTAGATCAGGGCACAAAGATTTACTGTCAAGTTAGTTTAGTACTTCTGGCTCATTCACACGGGAACAACTTGTAAGGAAAGCCTGTTTACACAAGCACACACTACCAGAAACACTCATTATAGGCCAAGGTTACTGTTGATTTTCTTGAACATTTGGGCTGATGTCATCTGCAGGGGACATGTCGAAACTTACCTCAAAGATGACCTGCCACACCTCACAATAAAGCTTTTGAATACAACAAAAGGATACTACTGCTGACTACTACCTAACTGACCCTGCTACTACAATACCATCAAAAGCCAATAAAGCATGGAGAGGTGACAAATGTTTAACAGATCATATAGAGAATGAACATTGTCCCTCTGTCCTTGAAGACTAGGTTATAGGTTCAGTGTAGGAAAGGGATGACCAGAGGGGTGTGACAGGAGGGGACGGGGCCTTCAGGGGACAAAGATCTCCTGCACCAGCCAGTCACATGTCCTCTGTGTGGACAGAGCTCAGTGCAAACACATCACGGCAGGGGGAAATGAGTTCGGGCTGAAGCTCAGTACTGTCATCCTGATTGCTTCTGCATTCAATCTTACAACCACATATTAGAGCAAACATAACAAACCTCTATCGTTGCCTCTCACAATCAAATTTGATCTCACTAATGTACATAAACACAAATCTTTATCAATGTCATTTTCAGCTCTCAGCTCTATGCCAGTTCCTTACTTGACCAGACTGTGTAACTACGCTCTAGGCTCTGACCAGCGACAGTCATGTTTTTTGTTGATAGACAGTCGATGGCATTTATGGTGCACAAACTGAAGCTTGTTGACACGCATTCAAATTCCTGTGGCACCGGATAAAGAGTGGAGATATACAAATATCTTTATCTAAAGCTGCTGCTGCAATGTTGACTGCTATTTACACTGTTTATCACACCGTGTGGTTTGTCTTTAACTCATCAATAATGAATAAAACAGGTTTTATGTTTAGCAAACTGATCTTAGATTACCCACACTCTGTTCACACATTGGTTCATCGACTTTAACATACTGGTGCTGACGTTATATGAGAGTAAAGCATGAGCAGTTTTTAGTTTGTTGTTGAGGCTCTTAAATCAGAACAAACCAACTTAATATGCGCAAAATAACAGACCAGCTCTACTGTCAGCGAGTTAAAGGATAAGTCTGGTGGTTTTCTATTTATTTTCTAAAGACCATGAAAAGACCAAAACCAACAATGAATAAAGTATTGCCTGTATACCCACGGCCTGATATATCTCATTCCTCTGTGTCACAGGGCTCCATTATTGTCTAAAACCTGTTAAGAACACATCAATAAGCCCACAGGTGCACTGGTGACATGTTCCTTCATTACCATGAACATGGGCACTGTAGATTATTTTGAGTTGATCCCCCACATGCATACGTCCTAAATACTCTCTAGACTAGAGCACCAAATGTGTATTAATCCGCAACTGAAAATAGTCCCCAGCAAATGCACTATTTACTTCTGTTTGAGTTACATTTGCCATTCTAATAAATGAAACTATATATTTGTGACCAGTTTTATGTGTTCAGTAGGAAAAGACCTGAGGCTGAGAGACACAGACGGGGTAAGGAAGTAAGAAAGTATTATTGGTTTTGGTCTTTTCAGGGGATGTTGAGAATAAGAAAAATATAGAATATCGCCAGCCTCATCCTTTATTAATCTGTAAATGAATCCATAATGTGTCTGATGGAAACAGAATAGGATAGAAAATAGCAGAGCAGAAGTTTGGCCTACTGAACAGAGTAGAACAGGAAATAAGTTTGTACTGAATAGAGTTGAACAGAGTAGAACCAGCTCGGGGTCTATTACATACTATTTCAACCATCATGAGGATGGCCGGGATGCTTCGGATGAAGGACACGTCCATCATAGTGGTGACATCGGCAGCCAGCCCTTGGAACCTGTTGCCCCCCTGCTGAGAGCTCTGGGAGTTGGGGGAGCTGGTCTCCGTGGTAACCTTGGACGGGAAGTCTGCCATGATCACGCAGCTTATGTGAAGATGGGTGTCTCAGAAACAGCCGCGCCAACAACAAACTCCTTAAGGAAGGGATTCAGTCTCAGATTGAATGTCCTGCTCCAACAGTTTTTACTCCTCAAAAAATACCTGAATGTTGCAGCAGCAAGACTAAATCTTCAAATTAACATTCAGTTATGTCCAAAACACAAATATTGAATAAAACACAAATGTACAAAGTCTTGATAGTTAAAAATAAAAACAGTCCAAAGAGTTAAAGAGGAGCTCTCCAGTGAAATCTCCAGGTTCAGATATCCAGCAGTCACTCTCGCCACCTGCACTGACAGGTGTCTAATGGTGGTGTGTGAGTCTCGCTACACCTAGCCCTCTCGCTCTCTCACTCTCTCTCTCTCTCTCTGTCTCTCACACACATACACACACACAAACATACACACACACTGAGTGTTTCCTCATCCTCTCTCTATCTGCTTTGGTCTCTCCCTCATTTCCCATCTCTATCTCCCCCCTGGCACCTCCCATATGACTCTCAGAGGCCTCTCACCTGAGTGACTCATTAACGTGTTTGAAAACTGGGAGGAGGGACAAAAAAAACAAAAAAAACAAAACAGGACTTACAGGACAGAACAGTGACGCCTTCCTGGTGCGTATTTGTCCTTGTTCTGATGATGTTCTGCTGCACTGAGTTTAGTAAATGACACTTACGAGCTGATAGGATGCTGTAAATGTTTCACTCAAAAGCAAACTCCTACAAGGAACTGGTCCAAACTGTGAGGAAGAATTGTGTGTGCTGGTGTTTCAAACTGAAACTGCCATATTTGAAGGGTGAACCAACAATGAATAACTGGAAAATTGTAAAATGGGTGGAAATTGTCAAGCACTGCTATTCCAAATTTCTAACCCTAACCCTAAAATCTAAAGATAAAATAAATATACAATTTAAAATAAATACAATAAAACAACCATTATTCACCCCATCACACTGACTAAAACTCATTATGTCATGACTATATCATGAAACATACACACATACAGTACACACAACATACAAACAAAAACACAACACCCAGACGATGTTGTGTGCGTAAAACACATCGTAAACAAAATGTGAATGAACTGTGTGTACAAACCTTCAGAGCGGATATTTCTGACATGATGTCGCATTTGTCTGACGGAAGAAAAGTCATGTCAGAAGTGGGATTCGAACCCACGCCTCCAGGGGAGACTGCGACCTGAACGCAGCGCCTTAGACCGCTCGGCCATCCTGACTTGAGAGCTATAATATCAAAAGTTGGGATTATATAGATACTACTAACACTACTACAGAGTTCGTTATATCCTCATATTTTCTGTATACCACCAGACTATGTGAGAGTTCACTAGAAGACAGCGTTATTGTGTTCAGTGGCTGAGCAGCAGCAGAGGCTCAACTTTATACAGCTCTCCTGCTCCCTCTGCTGGTGTTTTAGCTGTAGAGGCACAAATATCAGCTGTTGGTAACATCCGTAACTCACAGAAGTACACACACATCAGGAAGTGGGTTCGTTTGACTGCTAACTGACCCACAGCTTTAGGGAAAGGAGAGAAAACAGCAGATTCATGGACAAAACCAAGAAATGTATTTTCCCATTATAAGGGAGTGACAACAGAAAGCAGTGTCTCTGTTCCCAGTCAGCTCGAAGTCAATGAAGTCCTTCTTCCAGCGGCGGTGGAAGAAATAATCAAATATTTTCCTGAAGTACAGGGTTCGAGTTCTAATCTGAGCTTTGTGGGGGTAATAACTAACGTCAGGGGCAGAGATAAATAAATAAATAATAACCTTTCCGTGAGAGATAGAGTGAGAGAGACTTCACTGCTCATTACGTGGTCCAACACTTTCACACACACAGCCTCAGCCAACTACTTGCAACAATTGTATCAAGTAGATTACAACAACACGAAACTGCCCGAGATGTCTGCAATGTTGCAAAAAATAGCCTGAAATATGCCAACCGAGACCCATCGCTCAAGGGGAGAAAGCAGCTCCACCCCTCTTAGTATCATATGAAAGCAGGTGTTACTAGTTTACGCACTGCTGGCCGCGGGTGCACAGTACTGTAGCCTGTCCTATGTTGCACTCCACCAGTGGGAGGATGAGTCGTAAAGCCAATACAAGGCAAGCAGTTAGAGTAGTAGACCACAACCAGTGCAAGAGCCCATGAATTATACAGTGCATGTCAACAGTATCATGAAAGCGCACCATGGTGGCTTGGTGGTGGTTCAGCCATACTGTCATTCACGATATGGTGCGTAGTCCTTTTGTTAATTTCAACTACATTATATACTGCTGGGTAGCTTAATCCATAAAATACACCGTCATTTGATTTATATTTTGTATTAATAATCTGAATCTGCACAGTAACTAGTAACTAATGTTATCAAATAAATGTAGTGGAGTAGAAGTATAAAGTAGTATAGATTAAAATTGTGAAGTAAAGTACAAGTACCTCAAAATTGCATAGTACAGTTACATTCCACCACCAGCTTTATATATCATATAAATATCTCTATTTGTTGTTACATTTTGTCAGATCTGGCAGCAAAGGTTTAATGGTCAGACCAGGTTCCCACTGAGTTAGCCCGACTCTGCTGTGCACTGACTGTAAAGTAGTGATTCTTCCTCACTCATAAATTCTCAAGCACAATAAATACTTTAAGTTAGAGGTGAGAAATATTAAAATCAACAAAACTTGGATATGGGTTTGTTTTTTTCAGGAATCATTTTGAGCAATTACTAGTTACAGACAGAATAAACTCCTTGTGAAAACATTAGGACATGAAGGGACACAGACAACTAAATGTCACCCACTTCTGCTCTAGATGCACATTTTTCATCTGCAGACGACATTTCTTCGCAGGAACCTGACTCAGTTCTCACTAACAGGGTGAGGTGGTGTCTACTTCCTGAATTCAGTTCTTGCTGCTGGTTACAGAGAATTCAAGTCCAGAGTGTGACGGCACCACCCAGTCAGCTGATCTCACTCCAACAGATGAATTTATTCTCAAAGATATGGATGTTATCCTCTGCAAACTCTACAGGTCTGACTGATTATTGGACATGCTCTCCGCGTTTTGGAGAANAGAGCAACTTTAAGTGATCACATGATTGATCATATGTACTCAGAGCAGGAACGGCCAATCAGAGACAAGGATTTACCCCAGGTCTGTCATGTTGTTAATTCTTTTTAAAAATCTTTACATTTTACTCTGCAAAACGCATGTGATCTTATTAAAAAAATAAATTTCATTTGTGTGAAGTCTCCAATATCAGTAGAAAATTAACAACAGTCTAATATATTTACAGTATAAGAAGTAATAAAACATTGTCTGGAATGGAAACAAAAAGAAAAGTAAAACTGGAGCAGGGAGGAAATTCTGCTGCTGGTGGACGAATATTGAATTTAAAATGTTGATTAGCTGGGCATACTGGACAATATGGATGCACATCTCTCAGTAAATAATAACCATCAAGTATTCAGCCAAGCCAAAGTATAAATAGTTTTTTATATCTGAAAATGTATAAAATGAAACCTGGGGGAGCCAGTTTGAATGGGCCTGATGCAGCTGATAAAATGAATAACAGTATTATCTATAATTTACAGGTGCTATGCTTGAGTTTGTCAGTAGAGGACTCTATTATGTATCACCATGCCTAACACCTTGCAGTTCGTTCTGCAGAATAAAGTCCATGACTTTGACAGCCTTAAATATGGTCAGAAATATGTTTTTATTCTTCATCCAAAAACATCCAGGCTAATTGTTGTATATCAGTATGCTATAGTGTCTAAAAAAATCATAAATGAGATAATGAGAATAAAATGTGAGAATAAATACATGGGGATTAATACCTGATTCATTTATGCTCTCCTGCTCTTTCTACTGTTGAAACCGTTACAAACACACACACAGATCAACATAAATTAATGCCCACACCACAGACAGACACATATCCTGCTTTGTAAAGATGAGGCAACTACTTCATCATCAGCGTCACAGCACAGCTGCTCTGTGCTGATCTTTTCATTTTCACCGGTCACTACTGTGAATCTGTGACCTCCCACTTCTTCACTTTGTTATGATGATAGAGGGTTATTATATTTACATCATGTACTGTAGATACAGTAATATACATGATACATGTAGTTTGAAATACTGTACTTAAAGCTTGTTCTAGATTCAGAGGTCAACAATATGGAAATAATAGAAGTTTATTTGGCAACTAAAGGACCTGGGGAAGTGAGAATGTGACTGAAGGAAAGAACTGAGATGCAGACGGTAACATTATTATGTGGTGCTTCAAATCAAACACACATGCATCCACCCATAGAGTTTAATGTATAATAATGTATATAATGTCACGGGATTATAATTAGTGATGCATTAATGTGTAAGCATCACTAATGTTGCAGCTAAAAGTGCGACCAATTTCAACTACTTTATATACTGCTGGGTAGTTTAATCCAGAATAACACATCATCATTTATTAGTTCATTTATATTTTGTATTAATAATCTGAATCTGCACAGTAACTAGTAACTAATGCTGTAAAATAAATGTAGGGGAGTAGAAGTATAAAGTAGCATAATATAAAAATACTTCACTCAAGTGAAGTACAAGTACCTCAAAATTGCACAGTACAGTAGTAGTACAGTACAAAAGTACAGTGCTAGAGTAAATGTACTTAGTTACATTCCAACACCAGCTTTAAATATCATATAAATATATTTGTTGTTACGTTTTGTCAGATCTGGCAGCAAAGGTTTAATGGTCAGACCAGGTTCCCACTGAGTTAGCCCGACTCTGCTGTGCACTGACTGTAAAGTAGTGATTCTTCCTCACTCATAAATTCTCAAGCACAATAAATACTTTAACTTAGAGGTGAGAAATATTAAAATCAACAAAACTTGGATATAGGTTTGTTTTTTCAGGAATCATTTGAGCACCAACGGCACCATCCGGTCAGCTGATCTCACTCCAACAGATGAATTTATTCTCAAAGATATGGATGTTATCCTCTGCAAACTCTACAGGTCTGACTGATTATTGGACATGCTCTCCGCGTTTTGGAGAAAGAGCAAAGTGATGATGAAGAGTAGCAGTGACCCTGTGGAGCTGCTGATTCAACCTTAAGCAATTCATTATAGATTGAAGGGGCAATTCATATCAATTATATCTCTACAATATATATCAATAATGTGCTTTTTTAAGCACATAATGAAACTGAAAACTGTGTGAAGTGAATACTTGGTGTCGTGGGGTAATGTGCAACTGAAATCCTTATTGGGAAACACCATCAGACAGGAACGGTGCACTGGAAACAACTGAACATTTGACTGAAGTTCAATATGTGGTTTGAATTTCTTCTCAAGCCTGCGGGGAGAAGATTGAAATATTTATTGGTCTATTTCCAGCCCGCCATGCTCAGACAGGATCACTGCTTCTCCTGGCTCTCACCTCTGTGTCATGATATTTCAGCCCACAAAACATCTGTATACTGTATGCTCAGTAGAAGCAGAGGAGGACAAAAATGGATCCAAAAATATTCTCTAAGACAATGTAAGCACACAAGATTTGGTCATGTTCACTGAACTTATTCAGGGCCCAAAATACACTGTAAACTTTAATCTTATCTATCTTTTAAAAAAGCTATTTCTTTTATCATAAATGGGATAATGAGAATAAAATGTGAGAATAAATACATGGGGATTCATTTCTGATTCATTTCTCTCCTGCTCTTTCCACTGTTGAAACAGTCACATACACACACACTAATATAAATTAATGCCCACACCACAGACAGATACATATCCTGCTTTGTAAAGATGAGGCAACTGCTTCTCATGAACTGATTCAAAGTTCAGACAAAGAAGGGAGAACACACAAAAGGCTGGAGCTCAAAAATTAAACAATTCATCAAATAAAGCCATCTACAAACAAATCCATGAGATGAAAACAATCAGTAACATCAGTAATGTATGCGAGTGCCGGGGCGAGTGGGAAATGGTGTATGAAGATGTTTCATGCTAAAAGAAAAGACAAAACAAAGCAACCAAACCAGGAGACCCTGGGGGAGATGAGAAAAAGAAAGCCTGCAGGTTTTTGTTAAGTGATGTCAGAGGTCAACGAAGAGAGGTGGAGTGAGTGCGTGTTTGGGGTAAATGTGGGTCTGAGAGGTGGGATGACCAGTCTTCTGCTGTATAAATAGCCTACAGGACTGTGATAGATGCCGAGCATGAAAAGAAGAAGTGTAAAGACATCTGAAGACACTTGGAGCAACATTTTAATAAACTTTAATAGGAAGAAGATCTGCGATGGCCAACCACAACAGTGAGTGGTTTTCTATCTATTTATCTATCTATTGATTGATAATTCTTATTGTCTACATCTCTTGCTCCATCTCTATCTGCAGTCCATCTTACAAACTTTATAGGAGATTATGATGTGTGTGAAAAATGTGCTGATGTACGACTCGACACTTGAGTGTGATATGACCCTCCTAATTCCTGCGAGGCTATGTTTTAAAAACCAGAATTTGAATCATTTCTTTGGCAGCCTGGATACACCACAGTTATGCTACAGTACATTTAGAGCTACATGTATGCTACACATTTAGTTTCACAAATTTAGTACAATTTATTAAATTTAATTTAAAGGGAAAATTCAACATTTTGGGAAATATACAAAGAGATGAGAAGATGTCTCATGTCAGAATGGTAAATATGATGCTTCTGTGAGGAGGCAGTTAGCCTAGCTTAGCATAAAGACTGGAAACAGCTAGCAACAGCAACAGAATCAGCTAGCCTGGCTCTGTCTGAAGGTAACAAAATCTGCCTATGAGCACCTGACTCGTTGGGGTCTCTGCTAGTTGCCTGGCAGCTTCATGGTGTCGACGAGACTCCAGGAAGTCACTGAGTCACAGAGGAGTAGATAGAATAGAGTCAGTGGTTGTAGAAATGTACAGCAGCCATACTGATAAACCCTTATTGACCATAATAAATACATATGGTATGTCTTCTCCACAGGCTCCGAGAAGGAGAGAGAAGTGTACGCGAAGGCGGGACGCCGGGTCACAGAGCCGACCAATGAGAGCACAGAACCAGGACAACTGCAGCTGTCGATCAAGCATGCTAAACCTGTATTTGGGACAGACTTTGATGTGATTGTTGAGGTATGAGAGCTCAGGCTGTAGCTGAATGAATGAAATGATAAAATGTGTAAGTCACACACAGTGAATCTGGGGCTGCTGTTGTCTGAGTGTGTCTCAGAATCAGAATCAGCTTTATTGGCCAGGTATGTGTACACATACAAGGAATCTGACTCCGGTTTTTCATTGCTCTCAATGTACATAAACAGAAATAGACACACATACTGCTAAAAACAAGGACAGCAAGCTCGACAAGGTAAACATAAACATTAAACTACAATATACATGTATAAATATATATAAGAAACTGTTCATGTGTGTGGTTGTTTTGGTGTACAGAGCTCTGTAGCAACTACCAGAGTGGAGAAGTTCGAACAGGTTGTGTCGAGGGGTGATAAGTCCGCAGTGATGTTTTCTGCCTGTTTCCTGACTCTCGACCTGTATAAGTCCTGAATGGAGGGCAGGTCCGCACCGATGATTTTTTCTGCAGTCCTGACTGTCTGATGTAGTCTGTTCCTGTCCTGTTTGGTGGCCGATCCAAACCACACAGTGATGGATGTGAACAGACTGAATAATGGCGGTGTAAATTTGAACCGGCAGCTCCTGAGGCAGGTTATATCATCTGCTAGGCCTTTTTTCTGATGGTGTCTATGTTGGATGCCCACTTTAGGTCCTGGGAGATCCCAGAAACCTGAAGGTTTCCACAGCAGACTCCGTATAGTTCAGAATGGAGGGGGGGGCAGTGTCGGGGGGCTCCTCCTGAAATCCACCAACCTAGAGCGTGTTCAGCTCCAGGTTGTTCTGACCACACCATAGGTGCCATAGGTTCAGCCTCCCATCTGTATGCAGACTCGTCACCGTCCCGGATGAGGCCAATGACTGTTGTGTCATCTGCAAACTTCAGGAGTTTAACAGACGGGTCTCCTGAGGTGCAGTCATTCATGTAGAGGGAGAAGAGTAGCAGGGAGAGCACACACCCCTGGGGGGCGCCAGTGCTGATTGTCCGGGTGCTGGATGTGATGCTCCTCAGCCTCACCTGCTGCCCCCTGTCTGTCAGGAAGTTTGTGATCCACTGACAGGTGGGGGCTGGTCCACAAACAGGATCCTTGCATATGTCCCTGGAGAGTCGAGGTGTTGCAGGATATAGTGCAGTTCCATGTTGACTGCATCATCCACTGACCTGTTTGCCTGGTACGCAAACTGCAGGGGGTCCAGCAGGGGGCCTGTGATGTCCTTCAGGTGGGCTAACACCAGTCTCTCAAAGGATTTCATGACCACAGANNGGGGATCGGGATGATGGTGGAGCGTTTGTAGCAAGGGGGGACTTCACATAGCTCCAAAGATCTGTTGAAGATCTGAGTGAAGATGGGCACCAGCTGGTCACCACAGACTTTCAGGCAGGAGGGAGACACGCCATCTGGTCCTGGTACCTTCCTGATCCTCTGTCGCTGAAAGAGCTGACACACATGCTCTTTACGGATCCTCAGTGCAGGTGGGGGGTCAGTGGGGAGGGGTGAGGTGGTGGCAGAGGGTGAAGGTGAATGTACCTACCTACTCTGACTCCTACTACCTACCTACTCTGCTCACCAAGCCAGGTCTCAGTAAAGCACAGGGCGGCAGATCTGCAGAAGTCCATTAGTTCTGTTGAGCAGCAGTAGTTCGTCCATCTTGTTGGCCAGAGAAGCCAGGTGTATTGACACTGTCCTGCACTTAAATGAATTTTCTAACCATCAGAGCTCCAGAATTAACGTGAACACATTAATTTATGCAAGTAATATATGGTATACACTGTAATCAGAATAAACACATCCAGGTTATGTACTGAGTATGTAAACAAAATGATTATATAAACCTGATCACTCATGTAGTAATACGATCAAACAAGAAATTATTTCCCACACTAGCTGCCATATTCAGCTAACAGCATGTCGGCTAACAACAACTGGCCAACAACATGTCACCGGCAGCACACTGCTCAGCCCATCAAGCAACAGCCAAACAATCATCCTCAGCTACCTCGTTGAGCTAACTAGCATGCCAACAGCAATAAAAAGAACAACACGATTATTCAGAATGGGGCAAACGGGACTTTTAGTTCCTGATTTTGTTCCTGTGTTGTTCTTTAGTACCTGAAACAATCTGGTCGTAAAGTGGCATTAGTTCTACAAAACCTGCTGGCCTCTGTTGTGGCAATGTTTCAATGTTTTTGTTTTGACATTAGAAACTGTGCCAAAGCCGTTTGAATATAATTTTTTTGTGAGCCACGTACACGATGTCCTGCGCTTCCTTACATTCGACCGATAGAATGTCTCCTCTTTCTCCAGGTGCCTGAGAAGGCCACTGTACGGAAGAAAGTGACAGCAAACATCTCCTTCACCAATCCTCTACCTGTGTTTTCACTGTGTAAACACCACCCTAGTTTTATTATTATTTTCTTATTTATTATTTTATTATTATTATTATTATTATTATTATTATTATATTATATAGTAGTATTTAGGGTTTATTGTTACTCTTTTCAAACAATATTTCACATTTACATGAGAAAAGGCTTTCAGGATGTGGACTAAGAGATGAGTTTGTAACAGAAAAGTTGTTGCCTGAAGCATCATCATGCATCATCCACACAATGTGAGTCACACACACACACGCTCATTCATTCATTTGGACTTTTGCACTGGTGCTTTCCGCTAAAATTGTGCTTAAAAGTTAGATTCTTACTAGAGGAGGAATACAAATATACATGTAAGCAGCATTGCTTTATTTTGTAGACAAAAGCAGACATAACATGCATGTGCTGTAACTTGACATCCTGTAATCTTAACCTTCCCTCATCTATCATTTTTATCACCTCATCTACATTCATGGCTCTGTCTCTTATTATTTTTATTTCTTTTCAGAGTGGATATAGCTCCGGGTCAGAAGGCGTCTGTCAATCTCTCCTTCTCACCCATGCGGATTGGGGTGAGGAAGCTCCTGATGGACTTTGACTCTGACAGACTGAAGGATGTGAAGGGAGTCACCACTGTGGTTGTCCACAAGAAGAAATAGGCCTACATACATTGACATACATAGCGGAAGCTGAAGGAAACAATTTCAACCACATACACTGTCCAGAGGCACTGATGAAATTACTGTACTAAAGACTACTAGCAGACCAGTGGTAGTATTAAGAGACACTGTGGCAGATAGTAACACATGCTGCATGTTCAAGGTCAGAAACTGGTGATTACAGTAGCTCCAACATGATAGATCTTGGTCCTGTCTTCAGTCCTGACTAACTACCACTTCATGTGACAAGGCTTTTTGTGCAACATGCGTACGTATAGAAGCCTAAATACTGTAAATGTGTATGAATTTGGTTGTGCTTGTGTATTTGTGTTCACGTGATGTGTGTGCACATACATGTATGAATATTTGTAATCTTTTTTCTTCATATTTAAATTTTCTCTTAAACTCTCGGGGACTGCTGCTGCGTCACTTAGCATCTATCTGCGTTTTCCAACAGGTCCAGTTAAACTGATGCTTTTAAGGGTTTAAAATACTGCTGTGAGTAAAGCTGAACCTGAAACCTGAATGCTTTGTCAAAAGGAGCCCAGGTTCAGCCAGCTAAGCTAAATGTATGATGAAGCTTCCTTATAAGGTCTCCACACAGGTGATTCGAGGAACGCTGCATCATTTCTCTGAAAATGGTAAATAAGGAAACTGGTTTCAACTCTCAGACCTCTGACTTCAGAAAAATTGAGAAAAAAACACCCAAACAACATTAATTTACAATCTAGCTGCACTTTTGATTATTATAAGACATGTGGTGTCTGACAATTTGTGCCGCCCTCTCTTGATCAACATGCAGGGCGTCACTTTGCACGAGTAGCAATTGTAACGTCTCATCCTCTTCGTTAGTCTTGTCTTTGTCCATGTTTTATGTTTGCACATTTCCTGTTTTATTTTGTAGTACTTACCTCTCCTCTCGTTTCAGACACTTCACTTCCTGCCCTTGTGTGTTTCCCCCAGCCTGATTACCTGCCCCGTCCTGATTAGTTTCACCTGTTCCTTGTTAACCACTCACCTGGTGTATTTAGTCTGTGTTTTCCCCTCTCCCTGTACCAGTTCACCTTTGTCCTTTGTGTCACATGTTCCCGCATTCTCCTCGTGTCTTCATCTATGGTTTTTTGGGTTTTGACTTACCTCATCCTAACATCGCCTTTGCCTGCTCCCTGACGGATTTGTTTGCTTGGTCTGACTGCTCACCTGTGTACCGATCCTTGCCTGCAACTAGTAAAGACTGTGTTTTTTTACTCGCTAACCCTTCTGAGTCTGAGTCGTGCTTTTAAGTCCTCTTCCTTGTGTTACCAGTCGTTATAGTATGAACTGGCCCCAACGGATTCAGGGTTGCTGCACTCCGTGCCCAGGGGACACGGATTCACCACCATGAGGAGCAACTCACCTCTGTCTACAGCGGTGTCCAGGAACTCGCAGAGCGACACGAGGGTTTCCAGGCTCTCATCAGCGGTCAGGTAGGCCAGCTTGCTGAGCGGGTCCAACAACTCACGACCCACATAGAGACTTCGATGGTCTAACCCCAAAACCCAGCTTCTGGTTCCGACCCTGATCCAGCTCCTGCTGCAGTTCCTGATCCTCTGCCTCCTCTGGTTCCGGGTTTTGCTCCCTCTCATCTCTACCAGCCTGATCCTGGGATTCTGGGAATTGTAGGCCCTTTCTGGTTCAATGCAGCCTCCACTTCAAGTTGTATGCTTCCGCATTCCCCTCTAAGCGGTCCAAGGTGGCCTACATCATCACTCACCTCACAGGAAGGGCTGAGGCTTGGGCGATTGCGGACTGGGCGAGATCATCTCCAATCTTACGACTCCCTAAAGCTTTTCACAGACTGTCTCAGTAAGATCTTTAACTATACCAGGTCTTCACCACGGGAAACACAGAGTGGCTGATTACGCCATTGAGTTCAGCACCCTGGGGGCTGATAGTGGCTGGAACACCCCC
>NTHP01000204.1:956465-999225 GCA_003416845.1 Oplegnathus fasciatus | reverse complement strand
GGGGGGGGGGTTTCATACAGCATCTCCTCTACTTTGATTTCCCTCAGCAGAGCCTCAGGACCTGATCTGCCTTTATGTAAGAATACATTATGTAATTACACTGAAATAAAAAGAAACAAACTCACACTAATAATCATGGATCTGTGAGTTTAATGTGAACTGATGAAGAAGAATAACTTACAGATTCACGTCAGACTGCAGTCCAGATAATGTCCTGTTTTTACAGCATTCCTTCACTCATACAGTAGTTTATTACAGTTAAACTTTACAGTTTGATAGACTTAAACTTTGTACCATACAGTTCACATAATGTCACTTTTTCATGACAGTGATGATGTCACTGCCCTCTCATATTTCAGCCAATCGTGTCCCCTGTTTATTAGGCTAGCACCGTCAACAACTGCTACCTACTAACCTAACCAGTTAGCTCCTGTTAGCTTCAGCAACAACTTTAGAGTCATTCTGAATCAAGAGCTGCTGCTTACAGTAAAACAAACACAGAACCTTAAATTATAACATTTTGGTGTAGCAGTAAGTATCAAGTACATTTCCTGTTTTGGGAAATTAAAATTCGCGTCAAATTTGCACACAAGTCAAAAGCACATCAGACATTCCCTGAACAGTTTCTGTGAGGTTTGAACATAATGTGACGTTCAGCTGCAGGTCGCAGGAGAACGTCAGCTGGAAATCCACCTATAACCTCATCCAGCCTGAGTCATGATGTTAATCCAGAACCACACCTTCAGCTACAACACCACCCTCACATCCACCCGCAGCCTGAGCTCACTGCTCACATACATCTTCAGAAAGCTTCACTCGTGTTCTGTTCTGTGGTGATCAAAAGTCAGTATGTTTAAAGCTGAGATGTGTGCGGACGTTCATCCTGACAGCTAAAAACAACAAACTTCCTGTTTGTCGGGGCAACAAACCCATTCAGGGTTACACTTTCTTTACCACCATGTAATATTATTCATAAAGTTTGTTTTAGTCTGAACATCTCCTGGGTTTGATGTGATCTGATCACTTAAAATCTACATCTCTTCAGGTCATTTCTGGCCTATAAACCTTATTTACTATTATTATTAACATTAAACATGCCAGTTCAGTTCAGTGAGAATATTTCATGTGAAATATGTAAAAAAAGAAAACCGACTATCTAACTAAAACACTAAAACTAATAAAAGTATTTGATATTTTATTTCAGGAAATTAAACTATGCCTGAATTTTCACTTTATTTGATGGGCTCTTTTAAGGGAAAGCCTTCATGTTATTGAATCCATTTTGTGCAGACAGTACCCTTTAAACACCCTGCACACAAAATCAACCTTGATATATTAAAAGACATTAATTTTTCAATTAATTGTTCCCTTAAAATCTCATTAAAAATACCTCAATAACATCATTATTAATAGATACATTAATGAGCTTACTCATTTTATAAAATTTCATGGATAATGGATCATTTAAAGGGCCATTCTTCTCTAAATGTGACTCACTAACTGAATATAACTGACAGTGAGTCAGACTGTAAAGAAACACCTCACTCAATTTACTGATGACATCAGTCCAGAGTGACCTCACTGAGGTCATGATGATGTCAGAGCTGCCAACACGACCTCACACTTCTTTCTCCTTCCATAAGACTTCCATAACACCACCCAACGCCTCCATCCACCATCAAACTGTGAGGTTAGTTATGAACAGAGAGTTCAGTGATCTGTCTGTCCTGTACGGTGGCCCCCTGAGGACAAAACAAAAACACAAATATTAGGAGAAATGCACTACGAATCCAAATATTTAATAAATACTAAAATATGCACAACTGCTGAAACACGAACATTAAATAAATGGGTTCCAAATCAAAAAATACAACAAATACTAAAGCATTATATAAACATACACAAACATTAAGAGAAAATCAGTCTAAATCCAAAAGACACAGCAAATATTAAAATGTACAAAAATGGAAACATAAACAAGACAAATGCACTCTAAATCCAAAGTTGCAACAAACGCTGAAACTTGAACAAAAGCGAATACACAAACATTAGTAGATGTGTATTAATCTACAAATTTAACAAATACTAAAACACATATGAAAGTGAAATCCAAAACATAAGAGAAATACACTCCAAATGCAACAAATACCAAAACACATACATATATACATATAAAAATACATATTAGGGAACATGTGCTCATAAAACACAACAAATACTAAAATGCATACAAAAGTGGAAACAGAAACATTAAGAGAAATGTGTTTGTGGGGCGTCCTGGTGACCTAGAAGTCTAGAAGACTTTAATCACATTGGACTGTTCACGATCAAATACAAAACAGTGCCTGAAAAAATACTGAAAGGAAAAAGCACAAGCGTCATACAAAATAAACATACAAATATTAAGAGAAATGTGTTCATGCGTTAAAAAACAAATGCTAAAATACATTAAAAAGTGCAAACACAGACATTAAGAAAAATCAGCTCAAATCAAACATGAACCAAATATTTAAAAAACCTACAAAATACATAATTATTTAGATAAATACACTCCAAATCCCAAAATACAACAAATACTAAAACAAATAAAAAAGGTGAAAACACAAACATTCAGAGAAACACGCTTAAAATCCAAAAACGCATCAAATACTGAAATGCACAAAAGTGAAAAGACACATATCAGCAGAAATGTGCTTCAAAACCAAAACATGCAACAAATATTAGAATACGTTCAGAAGTGAAAAGAGAGAAATGTGCTCTGAATCCATTCATTCAGAGAAATGCTTTAATTAAAAAGTGCAACAAATACCAAAACACGTAGAATAATTTAAAACAAGCCGAATTACAAAATGCTGAAACATGATAATAAACTAATATTACATTCATAGATTTGTATGTTCATGACTACAGCAACACTATTGGTCAATGAGCGTAAAGTGTTTTATTGTTCGTTATTGATCAAAAGTTGTCTGTGAGAGCTGTGAAGACTCAACAGACAACAACAGAAGTGTGTGACCCATAAAACACATGTACACACGTACACACCCATACATTTCTATATTACCAACAGTGGACTATCATGCTGCATCAACCAAGTGTGGACCTCTGTTCCTGGTCATTTTCTTTTAAGGTCTTTTTCTCCAATATAAATGCAAATGTGGCTCTCTGTCTTTTTTTTTTTTAAAGAGAGGACCTGAACCCTGACTGATGTCTGACTATCAAAGAGGGGACCTCTATAGCCTGAACTGTCTGTGGGGACCACAAACTGAAAAGGTACAAAGACTTCTTCCTGTTAATGTTTTACCTGTAAATCATTAGTGATTTAACTGCAGTAATTTCATACACTTATCAAGCACTGCAGCCTCAGAAGAAAAACATTTTAAAAACATTTTTAAATGATATTTTAAAAACCAGCGAGCATATTTTTTATTTTTCATTGAGAGTGTTCACATGTTGCTGTGAATGTGTGGATCACTGGAGCTTGTACTCAAATACTGTTGCAGTTTGAATATTTGCACTTTGTATTTATATAAACCGCTGATGACACTGAACTTATCTGACAACATTATGTGTATCAATGCACATTTTGTACATTTGACTCATCACAGCTTTACTTCCTCTATGAACTTAGTTGTATATATTGCTTTTGTGTATTTGTGTATGTTAGTGTATAATGTTTGACAATTATTTTTGTTGTCTCTCTTCTTCAGCTCTCTAATCTTATGAGCTGTCTTATTTCTTCACTTTGCTGTTCTGCACCCAATCAGAGTCCTTGTACACCTGAACTTGTCCAGTGAATAAGGTCTGAATTTTTAACAGGACTTCCTTCATCCTCAGGTTTACATCTCAGTTTTTTTGTTGCTCTCAATAATAAAATTCTTAGTTTCAGGAGAAATTCCGACTCTTGAATCCTGTTCGGACTTGAGTTTGTTGTGGTGGTTTGAGCTTCTTCTTCAGAGCTCTCAGTCTCAGCTCATTCATGACAATATTCAACAGTCAGATTCTGAATGATCCTTTCTCTAATTAGCACTATTCACACACACACACACACACACACACACTGGTTTTGGTCTTCAGAGCAGACATCTTGGTCTTTCTGTCCTTTGTTGCGTCCTGTAGACTGGTGTGCTGAGCGTCCTGATGATTGGAGCTCGTTAATCCCTCTGCAGATTTAACGAGCGTGTTTTTATAATCTGGGCGTGTTTCTGTGTCGCAGCTCGGCAGCTCTGTGAAGTCGGTATGGTGGTCACAAATAATGGTGCATCATGGGACATTTATCGGCTCTGCCAACAAATCGTCTGCAGGGACTCGGCTCAGTCGAACTCTTTGTGGCGTCTCGACGTCGATGAATCGAGTCATATCAGAGCACTTTTCGGCCATTATCCCTCTCGGCTCGCCGCTCGTCCTCTGATGAAGCTTTCTGGAGAGTCGGCGTTGGACTTCAGCCGTTTGTGTAATTTCAATGTCAAACAAAAGGCGAGTTTGTGAGTGTTTCTGGTGTTTCTGAGTGTTTCTGAGTGTTTCTGAGGCTGTGGGCAGGGTTTAATATGATTCCAGCTCCTCTTTGATGTATTCGAGGCCTACAGGGAGATCATTTTCTGGCCTTTATCACTGAGCCTCAGATGTCAGACGCCTCGCAGCTCTGCAGCTCTGCAGCTCTGCAGCTCTGCAGCTCTGCAGCTCTGCAGCATGGAGAGAGACGAGGCCCAGCAGGTGGAAACTGATCCAGGTCAGGACAGTTTCTGTCCCCAGACAAACACCGACGCCCCTGAGAGGACTCACATCTTCATACACCATTTATTTAATGACCTTTTAGTTCAATTTAATTTGATTCAGCCTCTGCTCTGCGTCATGCTTCCAACATGTAGACATCAGCACATTTACGTACAGTGCCTCTGTTGTTCTGACAGCTGATAATAATGTAATAATATAATAATAATATAATATCATAATATCATTTATTTATTAGCTCTGGTTCAAACAATATTTGTTTAAAAGAAGCTCATTTTACTTCTAAGTGTTTTTATAATTATTGAATTTACCACCTTAAATCAATGAAGTGAGATAAAATGAGACTGCAGGATGAGTTTCTCACTCATTGTTTAAAATATAGTTTGGTTGGAATTATTGTCCCAAATGTTAAAGGAGGCAGTTAACTGTCATAATGAAACTTATTGATATTGTAATATTTATGGATCTCCACTGACCCTGGAACAGCTCTTGGTTGTGAGTTTATCATGATGTTTAAACGATGAATCACTGTGTGACTCTGCATCAGCATCATGTGTCGGCTTTGTTAAATAGACTTTATTGATCACCTTTAAGGCTGATCGAAGACAAATCTGCATCATGAACTCATTTTGGTCACATTTGTCTTTTGTTGCTTTATGTTTTTCTGTAAAATGACTCATTTTGAATCATTTGAGTTCCACCAGTGAAGTATCATTATTGTAAACAGTGAGGCCTCGTGGTGACCTCACATCTCAGAGCCTCGGTCCTTCTCATGTGACATCACTTGTTTGCAGAAAGCAGCAGAATTTTAAAAAGCTTAAGTTCATGTGAAGCTGATGAGACATTAATGAACCACCGTTAACTGTCTGTTTCTTCTCTGCAGCTGTAATCTGTAGCTGCCGTCTTCATCGTCTGATTGGACGAAAGCGCAACATAATGAGCAGCTCATTGAGCAGTAATGAGACTCAGATTCACATCAGGAGAAAAGAGGTCAGAGGTCATCGATAACGTCCGTCTGTGAGCGTCCAGCAGCTTATCGGCACCTCTTGGAGACAAAGCTCGACCTTCACACGTCTCCGTCCTCTGATTCAAACGTCTCGCTGAAAACAGTCAAATCCTCCCGACGTTTCTTTCTTTCATCACTTCCTGCTCTTCTTCGAAGACCCTTGTGTAATCTACATCATCTCTTCTGTATGTGACCATGATGCTGCCTGTCGGACCCCCACTGCTGATGAAGGTGAGGATGAAGGTGAAGATGAGGAGTATGGGTGTTTTGGTGATGTGATGAAGGACTCTGATGAAGCTGCTCTGACAACTTGTTTATTCTCTCTCATTCACTTTTCCTTCAAATTTACCTTCATTTTCAATTTCAAAAATGTTTTTACAAACTTTTCCTCATTTTTCGTTTGTTTTTTGTTTATTTGAAGATGAAAACTGAAAAAATCTTTTTCATTTTGATGCCTGCAAAAACCAAAATATGAAATTTGGATCCATTTTCTGTTTGTGTTTCCAGCCTGAATAAACTGAATATTTAAAGCACAGACTTCTGTAGTTCTGTTCTGAGATCTTTTATAAACTTTACCGGCTTCATGTCTCACACTGTGACGTCATCGAGCCCGAACAAAGTGAAAAAAAGGTTTTTAAAAAAAGCAGCTGTGAAAATGTCTTGAAGGTTTGATACTGAAAACACAAATAAATGATTGTCATCTTAAACTTTATGATAAAGAATATTTATATATATATATATATATAAATATTAAAAAGAAGAACTGAAGCTAACTGTTTCACATCTTTAAATCTGGGTCTGATCCCTGTGGACATTTTGTGATACGATCAGCATCCCATAGTAAGTAAAATGACTTGTGTTAATAATTGTGATCCTCTGCTGGTTAACAGTCGTGACACCTTCTTTATGTTCCGTGTTTTATTTGATGCAACAAAAGAAAAACCAACAGAGAAGTCCGGCAGGAAGAGAAAAGCAGAAAGTCCCAGTTTGTCAGCAGAGACAAAGAGCTGGAGACAGATGGACATTTAAAGAGGCTGTTTGTGTCTCTCAGTGTGGACTCTTAGTTTACACTCTGACTGGAAGCCTGGAAGTCGTCCTCTGTGGATAAAAACCCCACATGATGTCCGCTCGTTGCCAGCTCTGTTAAACAGACACCAGGTCAGTTTTCTTCCTCCTGACTCAGTGAAACAAAGCTGCGATTGAGCTGCGACTCTGTCAGAGCAGGTCGACACGAGGAGGACAGTGTTTTCAGCTGAAAGCTGACTAAAGGTCCCCCTCGGTGTCTGGACGCAGGAGCAGGAAACGCTGCCCTCAGTGTTTGGAGAGCCCTCGGGTGCGTTTGGTTTTAATGTTGGCTGCGGAGCCGGGTGGCCGGCAGGGAGGAGACGCTTCCAGAGCTGCACCACCGTCACTTAGCAACAGCACCTTTTAGCTGGATGAAAGCTCAGGAAGTCCCCCGACGACAGGACGGACTGGACTCCAACAGATTCTGGTCCAACAAACATTAATATTAAGAAATATCATTAACTCTTTCTTGAGAACATTTGGTCTGAAACTGAAATCACATTTTAAAATCTACGACACACCTTTGTAATAAGGAACCCTTTATTAGGCTTATTAATGCTTCATAAATGATTTACTAATGCTTTGAACACCAGCTAACAGAGGTCAGGTTGGTGTCATTATCAAGGAAGTCATTAATTATCAGTTCTGCAGTTGTTAATAATGGATTTTGGTGTTTTATAGAATATAATTTTAACTATATTTTGACTGTATTTATGTATTTGGAATCACTGAGTGTAAAGTTACTAACATCTATTAAGTATTAGCCATTAATAAAGGGCAACTTATTGAATATATACATATACATGTACACACAGACGGGTGACAGATTAAAGGACAAACCAACATAAAGTGTCTCAGTAAGGTTTTGGGCCACCACGAGCCTCCAGAACAGCTTCAGTGCTCCTTGGCATTGATTCTCCAAGTCTCTGAACTCTCCTGGAGGGATGAACACCATTCTTCCAAAAGGTATTCCCTCATTTGGTGTTTTGATGATGGTGGTGGAGAGCGCTGTCGAACACGTCGCTCCAAAATCTCCCATAGGTGTTCAACTGGGTTGAGATGTGGTGACTGTGAAGGCCATAGCATATGATTCACATCATTTTCATACTCATCAAACCATTCAGTGACCCCTCGTGCCCTGTGGATGGGNCACTGTCATCCTGGAAGAGACCACTCCCATCAGGATAGACATGTTTCATCAGAGGATAAAGGTGATCACTCAGAACTACTTTGTATTGATCTGCAGTGACCCTTCCCTCTAAGGGGACAAGTGGACCCAAACCATGGCAGCAAAATGCCCCCCACAGCATAAAAGAGGCACCAGATCCCCTCACTGTAGGGGTCCAGGATTCAGGTTTTTCCTTTAATTTGTCATCTGTCTGTGCGTGTGTATATATATATATATATATATATATATATAAAATGTATACAGTATATATACATATACACACATAGATTTGATGATTTGGATGTTCAGGAAGGGACGTAGTAGTTCAGTTTGTTCTAAAAATATAAGCCCATCTCTCTCTGTTCTATAAAAATAAAAGCCTGGCTCCTGGTGTGTGTGATGTGTGAACAGGAAGTGTGTGTTGTTGTGTGTATTGTTGGCTGTGAGCCTCAGTGGGATCTCACACTGATCTGAGGTCAGATGAATAAAACAGTCTGAAGGTCTTTAACAAACACAGTCAGCTCACATGCCAACATTATGACACAGTGCATTNGGTTCTCCCCCTCAGAGTCCAGATGTGGATCCAGGTTCTTCCCCTCAGACTCTAGATGTGGATCCAGGTTCTCCCCCTCAGAGTCTAGATGTGGATCCAGGTTCTCCTCCTCAGGGTCCAGATGTGGATCCAGGGTTCTGGGCTGAAAGGGTCCATGTTGATGTTCATGTGTTCATGTCAGGATTCAGCTTCATTACCTGTTTATTGATCTTTATTGATTGACTGATGCATTGATGATCAAACCTTTTATTTATTTGACAGACGTCTGTTTGAGGAGGATACAAACCTGATCAGCTGATTTCTGTCTGTGAGTCCATGAATCATCGTATCAGAACATTTCTACCTGTTTTCAATGACGATCGACTTGTGGTCATATTATGGGATGTTATCATGTACATCATGTTTGTGTGTGTGTGTTGTGTTTGTGTGAGTGTGTGTGTGTGTGTGTGTGCGTGTGTGTGAGTGTGTGTGTGAGTGTGTTTGTGTGTGTGTGTATGTGTGTGTTTGTGTGTGTGTGTGTGTGTGTGTGTGTGTGTGTGTGTGTGTGTGTATGTGTGTTTGTGTGTGTCCACCAGAATTGTTTTGTGCATTACAGTGCAGGTTTCAGTCTTTTCTCTCAGTACCCACTTTAACATTTAAGGTTCCTGGTGCAGCAAACACAGATATGACAAAGTCAGAGATGGATGAGAAAGAACCAGCAAGTTGCTAGGCAACAAAATGTGCGTGTGTGTACATATATGTATATATGCATGTGAAAGTGTGTGTACGACCACATGTGTCGCCTCCTCTTCTCTTCACTGGCAGTGTGTGCACCAGACTGTTGATTCAATTGTGCTCCCGCAGGATTTCTGACCATTTCAGCCCGTTCCCGTAGATGCATCGTCCCACTCCCGCTGAGATTCTGATCACTCCCGCCCGCAACGGTGTTATTTCTTTCTGCCTTATCCCGCAGTAAAAAACAAGACACATGCACTGCTTAAGGCAGTGGATGAAAACGTTATGGATCATGTCCATGTTTCCCTGATAGTTAATGTTGTTTCCCATAGCAACAGATAGAAACCACATGCTGGAGTCTGACTTCAGAGCGGCAGTGAAATTGTTGCCAATTACCAGTCAGCTTTGGATTAGTGGATGGCAATTTTGTTTAATGTTATTGATGTTTAAATTTAATGAATGTAACTGAATACATTGCAGGACTGAGAAGAGAGGGAGACGGGGAGAAAGCGAGTGTGTGAACAAGAGAGACTTAGAACAAAAACCCAAACTTACCTTTTATTTTGTAAAGTTTTGAGATGGACAGTGGAATGGTTAAGCCCAATAATAACAGCCTATGATATCTTCATATAAGAAATGTCTTCCCACACACTCACCCAGTGATGATGATGATGCTGGTTAGCGCCGGCTTCCACCCACATTGGAGTAAATATATCCTGTTGCAGTGTGGGTGTCTCTGTGGGGTGATAGAAATGGACTTTGCTGTCCTCTTGAATCAGAGGATTACACAGCCAGCTGTCAAAAGTCATGCTCTTGTCCCTGACATAGATTGGGTGGGACACACACACACACACACACACACACACACACACACATCCGTGACAAACACCATGTGCACCTGCACTCTACATCTACTTGAGCACGGCTGAACAGATGTTCAACTGTGTGTATCTTCCATTGCTAGTGCGTAACTGTTACCCTGTGTGTATGTGTGTGTTTGTGTGTGTGTATTGTCAGGTCAATCTTCCCCATCCATCCATCATTCAGGGTGCTGGCCCTGGCCGAGCCCCCCGTCGTGGGTGCCAGTACAGGCAGCAGCAACAGCAGAGGTCAGCAGTGGTTGGGCCCAGAGCTGCTCACTATGTTCCTGTACCACACTGTCACCCCTGTGGCCAAAGCCGAGGAGATGGGCCTCATACAGGGACTGGTGAGACACACACACACACTGAGAGACAACACCTCCATACTTAACCCTCCTGACAAATGTTATTTTGCAGTGGTCACTGCTTTGTTTACCTTTGAGTGTTTAACAATCAATACATTTGTGATCAATGTGATATCATGTTGGGGCAACCATTATTGTGTAACTGTTCCGATCAAAACAAAATGCACTGAAAGTGTATTTTTTACAACTTTGTTTTACATTGACAATATAAGAAAGTTGTGTTCTCTCAAATAACACACACACATTAACAACAATGCATAGAAATTTACTCCTGTTTGCTTTGGCTCGTCTATTTAAATGAAGGAATTTGAACAAGGTGACATTTTACAGGAGGGACATGTGTACAGAAACTTCTATAATCTAATATCTGTAATCTAGTTTATATATGGTAAAGATGGAATGTTATTTTTTTAAAGCTACAGGAAACTCAAAAGAGTGTGTTGGTTAATAAATGGGTGTTAATCGTGTTGGTGGTCTTACCGGGATAATAACTGTTTGCTTCCCTGCTGTTTCTTCTCTGTGGTTCTCCCTTGTGTTGATTTGTTGTTATGGAATTTTTTCAAAGATTTGTTGAGACATTTTGTTGTGGCCAGATTTCTGTAGCCGAGATGCACTTCTCTCTTTATCTAAATACCATCCTCTTCATCAGTCCTTCTCTCTTTCTTTTTCTCTCACTTTGTAGACTCTTAATGTTCCAAAGGAAGCAGCAGAGCAGCTATTGCATCTCACACACAGTCTCCGCAAGACAAACGACCCCACAGTAAGTATGTGTGTGTGTGCGCGCTCATACCAGTTTGTTCATATGTGTGTGATCTAAATCATTTATTTGTGTATGGTGTGTGTCTCCAGGCACAGTCTCTGGCCTCTTCTCTCTCCACCAGACAGCTGTTGAGGATCTGCCGCCGTCTCTCTCAGTACCCTGAGGAGAACATCGCTCACGCTGTCAATAAGGCTTGTCTTTCCAGGTACGCACAAATACACACACACTGTCAGATTCCTGTTTCTGTGTTTATCTGGGTTATCATGCACTGCTATATGATTTTGTGCAGCAGTGATTTAGTGTGTGCTTGTGTGCTTTAGGTTCCTGCCCAGCCTGGCCCGTGCCTCTCTTGAAAAAAACCTCGCCAACTGCTCAATACAGGACACACCAGATCCTGCTGAACACACTCGTGACTTCAGCTGTAAGTTCCAGTCATATCGAGATAAGAGTTATTCAGCTGCTCAATGTTTCTAAATACATTTCTTAGAGTAAATAGAGTTTTGATGCTATTTTAGGGTTTTTCCCGGCTTAGGCTGAGGCTTCGATGGTAAACCACCCAGTGGATCAGTGTCAGTGTTCCAGTATAAACCCTGCATTCGATTATAAGTCAGAACATTTCCTGCATTTGTCATTTTTTCCCAATTTTTCAGTTCTATAAACAAATACAGCACAGACAAATGTTTTGTCTAAAAGCTGCAGATGGAAAGAAAAGAAATCATTCAAACCAAAATAATTTTCTGTTTCTTAAAAAATAAGAATGACATGCACAACTTATCCTTCTCGTCTGAGTCATACATGCAGTCATTATGATTACAGGCAATTTTCCAAAGAGCTGATACACAGTAAGGATTTGAAGAAGAGAGAGAAAAGAGTGTGTGTGATTAGTGTTTTAGTGTGTGAGTTTCATGATCAGTGTGTGAGAGCTGGTAGCACCAACCGCATTTGTTGGGAGTTCATTTAAAGCTGCTGATACTGACGATATGCATAGTGACACTATTCTATTATTGCTAGGTGAGATTACATTAAATATTTTATTTATTTGTGCTGTAGCAACCTTCATTGAACTTGAATCAATAATGATTATTTTACATGACTTGTGAAACCATACTGAGCAGAATTTTCATTGTATTAGTCCAGAACTTTACAGCAAATTAGAATATGTTAATAATGATGGAAAATAATTTGAAACACTGAACTGAAACATCTTTTAGACATACAGTACATATTTAAAAAATAAGGCTGCAGTTCCTACTGTTTGCAGTGTAATTACTGTAGCAGATGGTTGTGTCAGATGTTGCTTCCTGTGCTAAAGAATGTGTAAGTAAGTTTTATTGATGTGCGCCACTATAGTGACTATCTTGTCATTCAGCATTGATGACGATGCGTCAGGAGCATATATTATGAATTGGGCTAAACTGGGGGCTCACAAACCCAAAGCAAGCCAAGGTAGGTTGGTAGGTCAAATCTCTAGACTGCGAGTCAAAAAGTGTGTTGGGGTTTAAGGAACAGTTCCCTCCATCAGTAAATTTGATTAAAGAAGCTACTGAGTTAGTGGAGTTGCTCAGTAACGAACAGCAGAAGGCTATGTTTAAGACCCCAGTGTCACACACAGTGAATGCCTCTCTTGAATTCCTCTAGGTTTGGTAAAGGACGGTGTGCTGACGATTGGCACCGTGTCTGCTCCCGTCTACAACCCCAACGAGAAAATGAAGGTTCCAGACGTGCTCTTCTATGATAATCCCCAGGTATTTACACACTGACTCAAATATACTTAGTGACACACATGTCAGTCGAAACCAAATCTGTAACCGCAAGACAACATTTCACAAATCCTCGTGTGATTGTAAAAGAGGGCCGAAAAAGACATTTATTTTCAGGACATGACCCAGATTTTATCACATAAAGGCAAAAAGCCGGATTAGAAACAATAAAAAATAATCCGTTGTTCTTGTTTGTTTGTTTTTTTCTCTCAAACTGAGAAAGATCACTCCGTGTATTCTTCACCACACAATATTCAGAGTATTGTTATTTAAAATGGGGTCATACACGAATGAAAAGACAACTCTGATCCTCTCTTTTCCCCTTCAGTCTCATTGTTCTTTCTTCTTATTAATATTACTCTGTCCTTGTTGCAGTATGTGACATTATTTCATTATGAAGGATTTTACTTTTAGTTCTGGTATTAGCTGATATTTTCCAAGGCCATGCTCTCTGCTGTTCCTTCCAGGCCCTTTTCAGATACACTGGAGTCTCAGAGATGCTAATCTCAGTCCTGGCCTGGCAGTTACATCTGCTCCAGTACACTGTACCTGACCTCTGATTGCTGTTATTGATAGATTTTATTGGATAAGAAAACAATCTGACTTTAATTGCACTGGTGTGTGCAGAAGGAAAACACCAACTCTTGATTTCATTGAATGGTTGTGGCTAGCTTGTAGTTGTAATCATTATAAGAGAGAGCAAAGGTCATGCAAAATCCGTGCACTACATGCCTTACATCTATAAACGGATAGAAATGGACATCATGCTCTTTTAGAGAGTCAGGCTGTTCAGACAGAATGGAAGCAGTGAAAAGCCTCCTTCAGGAGGTTGGCGTTGTCCAGTTTTTGTAACTTTCAGACACCAAAAATACGTCAGTCACACCCGCTTTATGCAGTGATTGTCCAAGTGTGCATAGTGTAGGTGTGAAAATGGGCAGAACACCAAGCACTCAGCAAAATCTTTTCTCCACATTTCTCCCAGTGCTACTTTTGTCACTGTCCATGTTCGGTGCTGAAGATGTGGACTCTTCCTACATCTTCACGTTTTTAAATGCAACTTTAACGTCTAGTATTAAACACATCAATAAATGCAGCAACCTGTAAGCTACTGTGCCTGTAAATGCAATATTTTAGTTTCACTATCATGTTTATTGATCTATTATATTAACATAAATCCCACCTGACTATCGTGACTTCTCGCCTCATCGTTAGTGGCAGCCTCTGAAGAAATATGTGAAAGTATAAACGGCTGATGATGTTTTGTTAGTTATCAATTATCAGTTACTGCCCCACTCAGGACATACATTTTAGTTTAGTTTAATTAATAGCAGGTTTGGCAAATGACGTTGAAGATACTTTTGCACACATTAGGTTTGGATAAAATGACACGCCCATGTAAGGGTTTAAGGTAGATGTTAGATTTTACCAGGTGAAACATTTATATACCGATTTTTGTTCACTTTGACGTTGGTGTCTCATGTCTGATCCCCATCTTATTGGCTGCTGAGGCCCAGTGTGACCGAACCACAGCGTGCCCAGGGGGGAACCAGCTAAGGAAATGACACTCTGACATCCGCTGGCAATACTGATGACGCTTTGTGACCCAGATTTATCTTTCCCACTCTCTTTCTCCCTGTCCTCATTCTGCCCTTTTCTCCTCTGCCTGCTTGTATTGGAGACTGAAATAAGAGTGGAAGAGGGTGAGATGGGATGAGAGCAAGGAGGATGCCCTACTTTTGAAATGACCTGTTTTCTGTCTTCAGAGTAGAAGCACAGTTGTAAAAAGCGTGGAGAACAGAGGGGATTAGAAAGCAAACCTCCAAATAAATTCTTGCACAAACCCGTGTGGTTTTAAAATGAATTTCATCTTCAAACAAGGACAACAGTACTTTTTTCATAATATGTGAAATGCAATTCACCACAGTGCCCATCTGGGTTCAGTCGACGTGTGTGAGTCCATAAAACTAATTATAATTTCTGAGTTTTTTGTCAGTTGAATGTTTGTCTCTTTAAATCCCTCTGCAGCACATGATGGTGATGGAGGACATGCTGAAAGACTTTCTCTTAGGAGAGCACCTCCTCTTGGTGGGCAACCAGGTGAGTGACATATCTGTGCTTGTTAAGTACAAAATACTGTAACTTCCTGCTGTACCTAGAACTCCCTGTCCCCAGAAAAGAGCCCTGTTGAGACTGGGCCTCAGGAGACTTTATCTATAGAAGTCCAATTATGATCACTGTCATGATACCATTTTGGTGTCATGTAAAATAAACAGAGCTTAGACTCGTGCTTGCAGAGGGGGGTCTATCTCGTTTTTGCAGCAATGGGTCTCTGTGAATTAGGTCACACATGTCAGGCCTGGGAAGAGTTATGAAACCAGCTCCCTGCACCCTGATGTCACCCTCCAACCCCACCCGCTCACAGTTCACTCTGGGCATGAGGAAACATGTAGCACTTCCTTGGGGACACTCTGTGCCCCCAGTCAGGTCCTAATGGGCAGGGTTAAAGGGAAGAGAGAGCAGGAGGAGGGAGTGAAAGTGGACATGGTTGTACTGGCAGCCCAGGGGAGGTTGTCTGTGTGTGATTTTGCATTAATGTGTATGTGTGTGCGCGCATGTGAAAGAGACTGAGTGGAAGAAGCTATTTGCAAATCTGAGTGCATGACCACGCATGGACGAAGCTGAGACATTAGGAGCTGTCAGAGCGGCTCACTGGACGTCTGACAGACTGGCCGAGAGACTCAGCAGCCATCCAGGGGAGGCAGGCTCTGTGGGAAGCCGGTGGGAGTCCCAGAGAACAACCCCTGTCAGAACGTAGCACCATCAAAACTAAGGGACACACTCGGCTCTCCCTCTCAGCGCTGCTTCTCTACAGATGGAACAGACACCTCTTTATCTCTCTTTACAGCCTGTGTTACTGAAACACAGTAAGATTCATTTCATTAAATTGTGCTGGTTGCTGAATGTTTTGTTTTCGTATTCTTCCATAGGGCGTGGGTAAGAATAAAATAGTAGACCGGTTCCTGCACCTTCTGAACAGGCCTAGAGAATACCTACAGCTCCACAGGTGAGGAGAATCAATGTGTACAAGTGCTTTACCCACCCCTTTCCACTAAAAAGTTGAGGAACTAGAAGATGGATTGGCTTGGAAACTACTTAGGTTTTTTTTTTGATAACATGAACTTGTGAACTTTCCCTCTGCACCTAGAGCCTTAAAGAGAATTAGGAAGAAATGTCAGTCACTGTGGACTTTATTACCTTTTATAATCCTGTCTCAATGTTTTGAACTTCTTCAGGCAGCTTCTCTTTTCTCCTACTTTTTCCATTCTGGGCCACCGTTTCAAACTTTCTCTGAATATCTTCCTCTAAAAAAAGCATAATAGGTTCTTTCAATTCTTTTCAATTCAATTTAATTCAGACAGCTCATGTGAATCTAACTTATGTATTCATGTATAGAGTTTTTGAGTCACCAGCTGCGGGACAGCTAGCTGCATTTTGTTATTTTTGTGAATTAAAAGTTCACGGTCTCAGGTTCAGTCCATTGTGGCGTTTTCACTGAATCTTGTTATTACTGTTGGATACTTGAGAGACTCCATAACAGGATGTTAGTTTCTAAAACAGTCGCCTGTATCTTCTCTGGTTGGAAAATTATGATGCTTTTCAGGAGTAATAATCACATATGTTTCTTTGAAGTACTTGTAGTTTTCCAGTAGGAGGAACAAAGCAACCCTATTTAAGGGAGATGTGAGCAGCCAGCATTTTCTTTTTCTACCCTGCCAGCCCTGGTCTTCCCATATATGGGTGTCAAAAACTATCTTGGTCCTCAGTAAATTAGGCCATCCTTCACCAGAACAAGGACTTCACATGTCCATAATAAAGAAGAACCATTTTGAAGAAGTCCTTGTTAACTGGGGTTCATTGCTTCTATAAATACTCACATGATCACACCTCAGGAAAATCAGGTCAGAGTTGCTCATCCATAGATCAATGTGTTGTGAAATCAGCCTTGCTGTTGAATGTAGATCAATCAGAGGCAGAGATGGGCCTTGTATTGATCTTGGCACTAATAAGAAGGCAATGTTTTGCGTGTCAGTGATTCTGTGGTGGGAGAAAGGCAACAAACAGGATGCCGTTAAAAGTCATCACTTGTACAAACCTGAAGAACTGAAGTAACACTAACGAGATTCAGTTCAATCCTACATCAGTGGCAGATCAATCTCATTGAGGTGGGCAATGAGATTGAATCTACGGTCAAACATCAACAGCACATCCACTCGTAGAGACAAAACATTTCTCCTCTTGGTCTGCGTGTGTAGTTTGTCAAAGTCTTGTGAAAGTCAAAGTGGAGCAAAGCATGGATGTGGCCTGGTTAGCTACTGTAGCAGCAGCTAATATTAGAACAGGGCAGAGGCAGGAAGATCTGTGCATGTGGCTTTTGGGAGCCTGCGACTGAAAGCCTACAGAGATGTGGCTCAGAAAAGCAAGAGAGATGCAGCTAGCCAGGAAGGAAAGTAGGACAGCTCCTGGGTCACACTGTGAGATATCGAGGAGAGAGGGCTGTCGGAGGGAGGGCCGGTAGGTGGGTTGAAGAGAGAGATGTTCAGAGAAAGAGGGAGTGATAATTTTGGACCCCACTAGGGAATCAAAGTTGATGGGGAGATGCTTCAACGTTATGTTTGTGTTGCCGGCCTGTTGAACTCAAGCACAGTGTTACTGACACCCTTTTTCACTGGCCTGCATCTTCAGTGATCAAATGGTATTCAGGTAAAGAAACACTGCACAGAAACCGGATATGCAAATACTCCACAGACGTGAGATCTGGTCACCGAAACCACCCATGGAGCTCAATGAACACCCATTTGGCCATTGTATAATTGGGGCGTATTACTTTCAAAATCATCACTTAAGGTTTTTTATTTCAAATGAAAAAAAAATAGATTTTTATAGTTAAGCTTTAACATTTTTTGCTTTTTCACTTACTCAAAGGAACTCATAATCAGTGCCTCATTTGCCTTTCCTTACTATTTTTCACTATTTCACTCTCTTTATAACTGAGAACTGTTCTGAGGTGTCTTCTTGCAGCAGGAAACACAACAGGTTTTGAGTGTGTGGGGGTATAAATTTCAGGTAAAAATGAAATTGAACTCCTTTTTTAAATTTCTCTATCATATTCTGATAAACCAAAAACAATGAGCATTAGTTATAATTGTGGCCACTACTTTTCTATACGATAAACCTTAGATTCAACCCAGCCTCAAAAACACACTCTCACTCATATACACTTTCAAACAGCCGTGGATGCAGGCACACTATCGATTATTACAAGGTTACGTGTGGTTGGGAGCCAATGAGTCGGGGGAAAGAATCTGATTTCAGTTTTTGTTAGAAAGAAATCTTTTCCTAAGATCTTCTTTATAATTGTTTTTTTTACCATGTGATGAAACCTTGAAATCAAGCTGCAGAGGCAAAGTTCGTATTTGACCTAATCAGTTCACAGACACCATATAGATGAAAGCAAAAGTGCTGTTCGATTTTATCAATGAATATATGCAGTGTCACCCCCCTATTCTACATGTGTGTGTGTAACATTGTTTTCTACTCCCCCAGGGATACGACCGTCCAGACTTTGACCCTGCAGCCCTCAGTCCGAGATGGCATCATCATGTACGAGGACTCACCACTGGTCAGTTAGCAACACACACACACACACACACACACACACACACACACACACACACACACACACTTCCTTCTCACTCACCAGTCGTGGTCCTGTAGATTTTCAGCTGGCAGTGTGGCCTTTCGATCCCTAGAAACAACACATTGACATCGTGGCCTAATAAATTTGTGGTGTAATTACATGTTAAAGTACTTATCTTTGAAAATGGACAGACAGTAATGTGTGAATGACAGGAAGAGCTTTGAAATGGCGCCTCAGCCACCCACACAGCAGCTTGACAATCACTTCCCATTTCAAGTTTCATGTACTGTAGAATTGAAAAGGTTGAACTGTCTTCATGTGGGTGTGACACAAAGGAAGCACTCCTTAAAAACTCCAGTGATAACATTTAGCAATTTACTTGACAACATGAGCAGACTCATGCTGGACGCTAGAAAAGAGTCATTAAACGTATCCTGCTCTATGTATCTGCAGCCCTGCTCGATAGTAGCTGCATTCAGTGAGTGAGAGACAGCAGCACATTCACTTGAAAACGCACCAGCCAGACTGGGACAGGTGCCCGAGTATCCGACATGTCGGACATATGTGAAAACAGATTGCTTTACTTGCTCTGGTCACTCAGTGTATCATACTAACAGGAGAAAAAACAAGACATTTTGGTCTTTTTCTGTCTCTGCCACCCAGCTTCCATAGTGTCCCTACCTCCATACCTCCCCCTGCTTATACTGACTCACCTTCATGCCTGACTTTAGTTGATCTTTTCCACTGCAGACACTCTGACTTATCATGGCAGGAAAAGCACAGGTGTAACTATCAGTATTAACGACGGCTCCATTCCATTGAATGTCCCAGTTAGCCATGCTAATGCACCAACATGCTTAATAGCAAAAACTGGAACACAGACATGAAATGAAGCAATTATTAATGGTGCTATGACATGTCAAAATGTACACCTTCCTGGTGTGATCAGGCACTAATAAGGGTGAGAGATCCAAAAAACTGAAACAAACTTAAAGGCCCTGCACACTCACCAGGTGTTTTCAGTATTTTGGTTACACCTGTTTTACATGAGGTTAAAAGAAAATCAGTGTACCAATAAAAATGGTAAAAGCTAAAGTTGTGCCACCCTAACAGGTGCAAGAGGAGAGTAAGGTACAGTCTGTACACACCAAGCCCAAAGGAATAACTCTGCTGTAGTGGCCACACTCTGTATTGCAGTATCACATGACACATACCCCAAAAAAGTGCACATACTCTATAGGCCTGAAAGTTTTTCGGCTTATGTGCCGAATGAGCAGCTTTCATAGGAATTATTTGGGCGTCATCTTGGAACGCAGTGTCCAGTCCTTTTACTACATTCATGGTACACACCTGCACTGTCCTGAGACGAGGTCTAATTAGTCAAAATTAGTGAAAACACCTGTGTGGGTGGACAGTGGGTGTGTAGGGCATTTAAAGGGAGTAGAACTGGAATAGTTTTGTCCATCTTTTCTGTTGGTTATGATAACACTGTACTCACCAAGTGAATTGCTGAGATCTGGGAAGTTGGCTTCATTATATAGAAGACTGACAGTCAGATGATCAGACAGATTGCCAAAGAGGTCGCATGTCTTTGTAATGTGCATGTTGTTTCCTCTTTTCAACTAATGAAGAGCCACCAGACAAGAGGTTCAGCAGTACCTTTTATGGTACATTTTTACAAAGATGATGTGTGTGTGTGTCCAGGTGAAGGCAGTGAAGATGGGTCACATATTGGTGATTGACGAGGCCGACAAAGCTCCCACTAACGTCACCTGCATCCTCAAAACCCTGGTGGAGAGCGGAGAGATGATTCTGGCCGACGGACGCAGAATCATCTCAGGTACGCACAGACGCACGTTCACACTCACGTGCAGGGTTTAACACCTTGACAGTAGACATGTCCCAGATACAGTGTGCAGACAGAAGTAGGACCATTAAATGGACGAGTTGAGGATTGGATGTCCTAGAAGACAAACACGAGTAAAACATCAGATACCGGCCACTAAAGGAGGCTTAGGATAAAAGCCTTTATGGACAGGTACCAGTAGATTTTGGATCATGCTGAACTGTATACGTGTAGATTTTCCAAGTAGTCCCATATAATCAGTGGCTGACAGCTTCTCCATTCCTTAGTGACTCTTCCTCCCAGAAGAATGTAAACACAACCTTGAGACTTCATAAACACAAACTTGAAACAGCTCCCGATGTTATCAGGACAGCCGAGGTGTGTGTGAGCCTCAGTCACACAAATCTAATCAAAACATTCAGAATTAAAAAGAAAGTGGAGGCAGAAACAGATGCAGAGACGGGAAGTATGAGGGCTTGTTTTGATGTGTTTGTTTGTTTGCTTGTCATGTCATGTGCTAACTATGACTGTGTCTCCTCCAAAGATCCATGTGAAGCCGAGGGGAGGCCCAACACCATAGTCATGCACCCAGACTTCAGGATGCTTGTCCTGGCTAACCGACCTGGTTTTCCTTTCCTGGGCAATGACTTTTTTGGAGCTCTAGGTACACACTGACGCACAACACCCACAACCTGCAGCAGAGCACCAGTTATCTTCTCTTTTATTTAATAAGCAGCCCATATATTTAAAAACTAAGCAGTTCAAATAAATTAGGAAAGGAAATTGGGACTGAAATTGCTCCTGTCAGATGATCTGATATAATTATTCTCTGCCCCTCTGTATCAAAGTAAAAAAAAAGAGATCATCTGCTGTTTTCATGGGTCCACAAACTACTAAATTTGGTTGTTAGATATCCATAGAACACCAAGGCCAAGGGCCTGTCTAGGAAGCAGTAGAGAGCAGGCCACCAGGGTGCCCCAAGCAAGATTTCTTTTAAAGTTAGACCAATAAGTGCACTCTCTAAAACCTGGAATTTGAGGGTCTTTCAAGTTTTACTTCAAGTTCCCCAGCCTGTCAGAATTGCAGCAGCTGTTACATTCCTTGCCCATACATGCTGCACATCAGCAGGCCTACATTTGCAGGTTTAAACCTCCCCTTTGTTGACTGTAGGTGATGCACTGGAACTTCAGGTCTGGCTCTGCTGCTGCGTTTCTGCAACTGGATTATATTGGCAGTGCCTGGTTTCAGGTGTTTGCATCAATAATACCGTGTGTCCTTGTCGCAGAGCCCAGCGAAGTGCCAGCATTGAACAAATAGCATTGTGTCAATGTGATTTAGGAAGAAATTCCTTGAAAAAAGTATAGTATGACCATACAAAGAGCTAAGCAGATATTTCTTTAGTAAAATTTAGCAACTATCACTACAAGAAAGGTTGACCTTATTTTCCTCTGAACAGGTGATATCTTTAGCTGCCATGCTGTGGACAATCCAAAGCCTCAGGCGGAGCTGGCGATGCTAAAACAGTACGGCCCTGACGTTCCCGATGCTACTCTGCAGAAGCTGGTGGCTGCCTTTGGAGAGCTGAGGTCCATGGCTGACCAGGGCACCATCACCTACCCCTATTCCACCCGAGAGGTGGTCAACATTGTCAAACACCTCCAGGTAAGAAGACACACTAAAACATACAAATAAGATACACATCCTTCAACAGTACAACACTCCTTGATTTTCTCAGGTTGGTCCCAGACTATTTTTTATCAATAATTCATGAAGATTATGTGACCTTAATCCTGCACTGCTAGATGCTTTAATAATGCAAGAGAGTGTCCTCAAAACACAGCTGTGACAGAGAGAGGCGATCATGTTCCCGCCTCAGTCCAGACTGACGAGAACACACACACGCCTCAATATACACTGTTACACAAGAATGGCCGTATAATCTGCAGTCGCTGGCCCTGGGCCTGGTTATGTTAGAAAAGGAACTCAATAGTGGGCAGTTGCACAGACTCGGGGAAGGAGGGTTTCTGTAGCTGTCTGGCCTTTCTGGCATTTCTGATGGAGTATACTAGTACCTCTCTTGGTCTTTTCTTGGATTTTCTTTTTCTAAATGAAAAGAATGGCAAGATGCAGGCACAGACAAAAGACATTAAGCAGGAGGAAAAACAATAAATCTGGGGTGGGGGTGTGATAATAATAAAAATACAACATATTATCAGTCATGTATCACATTATCTGTGCTCTCAAAGAATGTATCACTGTATGCCATTTGAGTTTCAAAGTACCCCCACCCTCATCTTCTGCTTTTCTTTCTCTCCACCCACCCATTTCACCGTTTATCCCTCATTATTCAGAGACCACAAATGTGCACCACAAAACATCCATCCAGATAGAGTAATAGAGTAATCATGGTCATGTTTCACTTCGTGTCCTTTGGAAGTCTGACATCATCAAAGCAACATGTTGCATGCTGGATGTGGTCCTCGTACTCCCTCAATTTGGATTAAATCTGTATGAAATTACCAAATCGACTTCAATGGGAAACAATTTATTTATTCTAATTTATTCAAGAGTTTAGTAGCAAAGTGATGCTTTTCTAAAGAAAAAAAACCTCCCCTCAAGACACAGTTTAACATGCATGAATGTTTAGCAGAGAGCATTGTTCCCATGGTTACCACATTTTCTATTCAGTTTTATTGCTTTGCCATTGTAGTTTAATTGTTTGAGTAGTAAGCAGCTTCTCCACTCATTTATCCATCTCCAGACCAACAGTGTGGAGCCATGGTGTAGAGAACATGCTGTTTACAAAGACCATTATCCTCCTCCTCACCTTCCCTTCCATCATCAGCATCTATAGGCTGCTCTTTACCATTGTGCTGCCAGTACCTTCACTTGGGAGAGGCAAAAACAAGGGGTATTTTCAGCTTGTTTGTGTGAGTGACTGCATGTAGCAATATGCACACGTGCTTCATTCATTTGCATTTAATGAGCAGGGTCGTCACGTTCCCCTGTCTCCTTGTGGTGTTAGGTCTTTAGAAATGTACACAGTATTTAGCCCAGAAGAACAGGGCTCAGAGAAGAGGGAAATTAAGATTCGAGCTTGCACTACTGGAGATCAATAATTCAGTGCACAGGGACAAGCCCTTATGTTTGATTTCCCCACTGGCCACCCTGTTCTGTCATCAATCACCACCACTATTGGCATCTGCAGGAGTGGGACAGATACAGGATAATTTAGTCGAAGTCTAAATTGCTTCTTTGGAGGCAGTAGGCAGTGTAGGCCCCTGTTACCATTTCACATTTGGTCATAATTGTACCTTTGTGGTAACTGGGAACCCAGATCAGTGCAGCAAAATGCTCTTTAAATGCAATCCATGTTTTAGTTGTATTCAGTTGGGAAGAGGATGTTATTGATTGTTGCACCAATTTATAGGCCTAACCGTGTAAATACATTGTAATGTGTACGTCTGAAAGTGCAATTATGGTCCCAATAATGTCCCAGGATCCAGTTAAGTTACTACAAGCATTGTGTCTTTTTAAAAATGTATACAAACATTCAATTACAGCTTCTACCAAGTCGATTCCTCACATCAAGACTGTAGATGAGGTGCAGTTATGGGTTCAGAAGGGCAGGATTGGGTCACGTTTATGGCTGCAACTATTATGTTCATTTTCAGTTTATCTACTCAGTTATTTTTTCAGTGAATCAGCACTAGGGCTGGATATTGAACCTCTCTAGTTTGGTGTGAAATGCGCTTCTAGCAGCAAGTATCGAAAACTCAAGTACTGAAAGCTGGTATCAAATCAGATAAATAATCCTGTTTGCTTCTTCCTTCGTCTCCTTGTGCTTAGACATTAAACCTTTCAGAACTTTGGCGTAGTTTTTTTCAGCATAGCAAAAATCATTGTTTTGTATCAGCACCAAAAGTCAGGTATCGTGCGCACACACAATACACAGTCTTTACAGTTGCTTAGTCTACAAAATGGTGCAAAATAATGAGATTTGCCTGTTTAAAGTAGTGTTAGAGTAGTGTCTTCACATTGCCCGTTTTGTCTGATCAGCAGCAGGAGAACTCAAAGATATTCAGTTTACAATGATATGAAATGGAGAAAAGCAGCGCATTCTCACATTTGAGAAGTGTCTGTTTGGTAAAGGTGATGCCGAAGCTGAAAATGTGTATTGATAAAGCCAATTCAATCTGTCAATGGTAAAAGGATTTCTAAAGTTTTATGAACAGCAGTGTCAGCTCAGTCTTATCACAAAACACATCAGTTCCCTCACGTCACAGAGCAAACAGAAAGTTGCTTTGGATGCTCTGATTTGAACATATTTTAGGGTAATATGTTACCTGATGTGTAGGTGTGTTAAGTGTCCAACAGGAGTAGGAAAAAACCCAACTTGCCCAAGTTGGATTTGTGTGAAAAACTTTCAGTTTATTTGGTACATTTTGTGACATCTGGGGAAACAACTTCTCTCTGCTGAGAGGGACTCGCCGACAGTAATCTGGATTATGTTTGCTAATGTCTTCTTGACTGTTTAAAGTGTAGCATCTCCCTCTCTCTCTGTTTCTCTGCCTTTATTGCCTATTTATCAGCGTATTGCCATAGTTACTGTACAATGCAGGAAATGTACTGAGGCAGTATAACTTGTATCTCTATAATTATATCACAAACACAATAACTAAGGCTGGGAGCCTCAGCAAGAGAGAAAAAAGACTTTGCACTCATCTGTCAGTGTTGTGGTCTGAGTCTAGAGATGAGTTACCTTCCAGATAGCATGTCTTATTCCAGACTCTGTCCCTGCATTGACCCCCGTTGAAGACTTGTAAATCATATTAACTTTTTCTTCTCTGACCCTCTTCACTCCATCTTCTCTGCTTTTTTCCTCTTCTTCTTCCTCCCACCCTCCCTGCTCTTTTATCCTTTTTCCTTATCTCCCTTTCGTTCCTCTCACTGTCCTCCCTGTTTCTCTTTTTCACAACTCCCTCCCCCCTCCATCCTTTTCACCTTTGCTTCTCCCCCTCTCTCTCCCTGTGCCCTTGCTCTCTCTTTCTTGTCTCTTTTTCCAATGACGCTTTCCTACTTCCGCCCTTCCCTACTCTCTTCCTCCCTCTTCCTCTACTCCGCTCTACCTCCCAACAGAAATTCCCTGACGAGGGTTTGGCCAACGTGGTGCGAAATGTCTTCGACTTTGACTCATACAACAAAGACACGAGAGAGGTTCTGATCGAAGCGCTGCACAAGCACGGGATTCCCATTGGAGCCAAGCCCAGTTCTGTCAAACTGGCTAAGGAGTAAGGCATCAGGAGCACAAGACGCTAGGATGACACACACACACACACACTAACGGCACATACAGGCACATATAGTACCTGACTGCACAGACGCAGTGTCACACTGCAGTCAGAAAGAGGCTGGAGTAGGGCGATGGATAACAAATGACATGGGCATTACTTGACGGCTTACCTGGCTATGATATGAATCTCATTAAAATGAAGACATTTAACAACCTCACCAGTAGGCAGAAGTTCAACCAGTCAATTTTCACTGTTGATAATAGCTGGATGGACCAAAACACAGTAAGAACTTTTAGTCAGTGAGTGAGAGCAGGCCGAGGTCTACTAATCTACTAATTGTACCTTCAGAGAGGACAGGTACCGCTGATAGTGACTGATAATGTCGTACACTCTCAGAGACAGAAGTGAAAAGTAGAACCTTTTTTAGGTTCCTCAGCTGTCCCCATTGCAGAACTGTTTTTCTTTGCGGGTGGAACCCTCTCTCAGAGTTCTAGTTAATCATGTTAAAATATTAACCCCTAAGTCGCCATAACCTGCTTTGTATAGCAGTCATCACCTTTTGTCAGATGTTTTAAATGTATCATAGATACTTGTGATTTTCAGCTTCATCTTAACAACGGAAAGATAAGATACTACATGACAAACACTTAATTTTGACATCAGAATGCTGAATTACAGCTTTATTTAGAGTTGATTTTTCCCATATTATTATGTGATTCTGTTCTAGAAGGATGTTTGAGATAGAATTAACATGAATTACAATCTATATTTTAGAAATTAAAGCTAACAAAACATATTATTTATATCACTTTTCAACCTCTAAAGGTTCCAAAATTGTTCCTCTGCATTGGCTTCACTCTTGATATTACTGTTGTAACTGTTTGCCTTTAAAAGAACCTTCCCAGAAGCTTGTCAGCAGAAAGTGTTTTCTCAGAGGCTGGTGGTTGATGCTAGAAGGTAGAGCACTTATCTTTCAGTGGAGAACCCTTTTGGAACTGATTTTGCTGAGAGTGTACCTGTTAGACATCATTTTCTGATTTTAGAGTATTTGCAACTTTTTCGAAATGAAATCCTGAAATGCTTGAACTCGGCTGATGTTGTCTTTAGCAGATTAAACTTTTGAGGCTTCCATGAAGTCTCCTCGCTGCTCCCTGAAGTGTTAAATTAAAGGCTGTCTAGATCATTCACATTACCTCACCTTTCCTATAAGGGAAAGATATGATTCTAATATCCACTACATTGTCTCCTTATGTACAGCGTTGTCTTTTAAATAAAGGAAAATATTTGTTTCTTCTGTCTCCTGTGGTTTTATTTTGACTTATAACATTCATAAATTCAATTCCATAAACCTCTCAAGTAAAATCTTGAGAACAGAGCAGGGAAGAAACAAGTATTTTCCTTGAACAATTACGTAACCGATTCTATAGATTATCGGTTCCATTATGTCTACTTACATCATCCAAGCTCAGTGGGTCTTTTGTATCTCATCGGATCAGTGTTTTAATGATTTAAAGCCCATCTTGGACAGTTTATATCCCACAACATCTCGTGTACATAAAAGCAAATATTTTGTCTCTTGACTTCCAATTTTGGACATGGAAAACAAGAAGCAGTTTGCCTCATGTATCTCATTGCTTTTCCATTCATAGAAATATTTATGGTTAGAGGACAGTCCATCCTCCTGGAATTTCGGTGTTTTGTGGTTGTGTTGCCTCTTTCACCACACCTGCAGCCAGTAAAACTATGGCCCCAATCCAGCTATGATTCATGGGAAGACCAGTAAACATCTGGCCAGACACAACAAGCCGAGCAGAGAGACACACACACAAACACACACATAGACACTTGTCCAACATATACTCTTACCCTCTCTAGAGACAGTGGGATCAAATTAAAGTCTTTATTTCTTTCTCAGAACAGAATACAGCTTACATCTAAAGTCACTCTGTGGTGGCCATGTTGAGCCCCTCATAAGATGAGTTAATTCTGTTTTAACTAGGGAGGCAAAATGGTGACAGTGAAACCCATAAGTTTCCAAAATCAGAAACAGATGTGTGCCAAGGTGCACTGTCAAAAACACAAACGCACAAAAACACATGCCATCCATTTATATCGTTACTCACAACAATTGTTCTTACTGGGCAGTTGTCAACATGTGACCTTCAATCTTTAGGTTGCCCCTGCCAGAGGTGAAGATGACAGGGTACTGGACAATAAACCAAGGTGGCAACGCTCGACGCAAACTGCTCTGTCCCACTGAGACACACCCGATAGACATCAAGGTAAACACACAAGGGAAACACGCTCAGATAGACAATCCCCGACATGTGCTCCCCCACATCTCCCATATGTGGTGAAATAGGCTAAGGATGAGTACTTAAATTGTGATAGTCCACCCAGAATCACCCTTTAACTTTAAGGCTATTAATGTCAGTTACAATGGCTTCTAATGGCGACTTTTCACAGCAGATAAAAAGTACATTGTTAGGTCATGTACCCTTAAGCGCCGAAACTCTGCTGGAAGCTGTGTATTTGTTTTACTGTTGCAAAACTATGACTGCTTGGAATATACAAATGCACCACTGAGAAGTGGATTACGCTGCAGGAGTGGTTTGAGAACACTTTTTGCCCAGCGTGAGAACTTGTCACCCTTGAGATCCATTGTAACTAACAAGAGTTTAAACCGACCATATCTGCTGGTCTGGACAAAGGAGAAATTACTCAGCAATCTCTCAAGCTCAGAAAGGGATGACAGTCGCAAAGTTCATCTTAAAACCTTTTTAGGAGTTTTAGGAGTGTCAGCTTGGTATGACGTCCTTTTCTGCAACTTCAGTAGTTGTAGAAAAAATAGAAAAAATAAACAAGCGGCCTTCTGATGCAGCCACTGTAAAACAGTCACACATAATTTCTGTAAGCATTAAACACCAGTGTTGCTTTCATACTTTATGAGTTTGTGTGCACTACTGTAATAGTGTGTCTTGGGTTTCCAGGGCCCTGTGTTTCTGCGTGTTCAGGGTTACCCCTGCAACAGACAGGAAAGCAGGGCTTTGAGTTTCAGCGAAGAGAAAGCCCACTGGCAGCTTCCCATGAATGAAGTCAACATCATCTGCGATGTCACCACCAAAGATGGTAAACGCTCACTCACAAACACTATCAACACTGTCATACAGTACATTCTCAGGTCTTTGTCCTCAGTGGTCATCTAGGGGTACAGTAGAGGAGGAGTATAGGAGTGACATCACTTAAGTTAGCGTCGGTTGGGCTGAAGACTACAAGTTTGAACGTAAAAATCTGGGGGTGTGGAGTTAAAAAGAAGTGGGCTTACCAGACCTCTAGCCTGCTCCTCATCTCTCCTTGAGGCTAGAGGCTACAGGCTTCATTAGCCCCTACCGTTGTAAAACACCTGAATCTCCGACTGAGCTGTTGGTGGTGGAGTTGCATTATGGGTCCAAATTTGGACAAAAAGATGAGGCATCTCTAGTTCTGCTGCATCAATTTTTATCCTTCTTATTTTAAACCGTTCATCGTGAGTCTGACAGGAGTTACAAGAGTGCAATGTCAAATCAGTGGAGTACTCTTTAAATCCCCACAGCATGTACAACACAGCAATTAATGTAGTAAACATACTGTAGACAGAGTCAGCAAGAGTAAATTAACAGTTACCTAATGTTGTGTTTGCAATACATCAGTCATAGACAGTTGGTGTGGTCATCACCACACTGAATCCAGAAAGTTAATATCTAAAATGTCACGAAGTAGCTATAGATAGATAGATCGATCGATTGAGTACTTCCCAGTGGGAAATTGAATATGTCAGTAGGGGGTTGCTACTAGCAACTTTAACAGACTGTTAAAATGAAATCACCTGCAGATAGCAGAACATTAAAATAATTCATAAGCCATTCACATGTGACTTCGACATAATACTTAAGAGATCTACCTACTGTAATAGCTGGATATAGACAGACGTACATTACAGAATTCATTACAGTCCCACATTCTCTCTGTTTTTGTTTCGCAGATGTGCTGTACGTGGCCACATGTAACCCAGTGTCCCTGTACTCCATGAAGGAGCGCGGAGAGATGATTCAGTCCATGGAGCTTTACGACGTCTTCCCCAGGACCATCAGTGGCGTCTGGCAGCCCTTTGTCACCGTTGCTCCCCTTGGAAGTCCTCTGGATGGACAGGTGGTGCTGCACGAGGAGCAGGTTGGCACACACACAAGCACGCAAAGACAAGCTACATCACACGTTACATATCAATTCAGTGATTTTTTCCTTGATGCCCGTGGGAAAACGATGATGTCACAGCATCATCAGATCATATTAAAGGTACCCTGCAGAGGTTTCATTGTAAATAAACAAGGTTTTTCCGTCACATATTTTTCAACAAAATAAATGGTGCGTATTCTTTAAGAGTATGGAAACCTGCAGTTACTGCCCATTTAAAAATCGACTTGGGGTGTGGGAGGTGTGTCAGGGGGCATGGCTCTGTGTTAGGATGTCTCAGTAGCACCCCCAGTTGACTTGCGAACACCATGGAGAGTGCCACAGAGAGCCAAACCAAGCGTCCAGCAGTTACAGGGGCAGTGAATGTTTTTAACTTTTTGCCCGCTTAGGTCAGACTACTTGTAAGTCTTTGCTATGACATCATCAAATGGGGCGGAGTCAGCTATGCAGCAGCGGTTAAAGGTATAACGATTTTCCTAAAAACAATGTATAGACTCATACAAAAATAATCCCTCTCAATCATCACTCACTAGAAGTGTGTGTCGGTGTCTGTATCTGCAGAGACCCTGCCCTCTGCCTGGATTTTCTTATTTTGCTGTGTTCGGGATGTTTCTGGGCATCGACCTTTGGGCAGCGGTGTGTAGCCCCCAGCCAGTAACAGCGCGCAGGGTGTGAGGTGTGGGACTTGCGACCAGGTGCCAGATCGTAAGCACGTGAGACCCCCAGAAGCTTTGAGCCGGGGAGGAGGGGCCAACTTTGAATGTTACGTTTATAAACAGCAACCAACAAATCCTACTCGTTATGCCTTTAAATTTCCAGACCAGGAAAAGGCGTCTAATAATTCCAGTTTTAACCCCAAAAACTTTTTTTTGTCAGTATTTTTAATCTTTTATGTGACAATATTTACACTACTGAGAAAATTCTCCATATACAGTGGATATGAATGTGTTATTTTTCTTTTAGAAAAATAGTGTTTAATTACGTAAAGTGTACGGCATAATAAACATCAATTGCAAAGCTTTTGTTTGGAAACCTGCATTGTTAACATTGGCTTGCAATCTTCTTCTTCTCCCCTTTTATTTACTCTTTTAGCACCACTAATGGTCAAAAGCACCACAGGGTACCTTTAAGAGAGAACTGGGGATAAAACAAATAATCACACAGCAAAGGATCATTACCTTTTCTCAAAAGAACACATAAGTACTTTAAATGTCAGTTTTAATTGTGAGCCAAGTGGAACACCATACAAGAACAACATGGAGTGATGTGGAATTTGTAAGTAGTCTAAAATACAACTGTACACTCACACACTAACTGTCAGTGTTCATAAAGGTACCATAGTCCAGTCTCTTTTTGTCTGATCTCCTTGTTTACTGACTAGTATAACATGTAACGTGACACTTACGCAACACTGGTATTTAAACTTTTCTTCAGAGAACAACCACAGATTCCTCACAGATTTAAAATAGCTGTGCACAAGTCTGTCAGAGTTTCTTAAAATGGTTGGTGGTTAGTGGTTGTTTGCTGTTGAATCTCTCTTACCCCATAAGACCCTGGCCTACGACAAGAGAGCGTAAGACAAGAACAATACATGTTAGCTATTTCTACAACCAGAACACTTTTACAGCTGGTGCATATTAGGCAAGAGGAGGACTTCTAAAAATACCGTTGTGATGGATCATGTTACGTCTGTCTAAAAATGAAGAGGTCCAGACAACATAAAGTTCATTCACAGGTCATTGGTCTTCCAGGGAAATCAGGGAAACCATCACACACACATATACACTTGGATACACATACACAAATGCAGGTTTTACTAGGCATTCACACATAAATGCATGCACACATATACTTAAAACATAATAATGCTTTGCTCGGTGACATGCAAAAATGACACAATTACATATACAACAAACTCACACACTCACAACCTGAGTGAAACACCCCGGCCTGTCAGAAGGCACATCCACATGCTGGATATAACACGTGTGCTCACACATGTACGCACTCCCTCCAAAGGCAGTGTATGTTTAGAATCAGGAAATGGGGTTTGCCTTCTCTGAATAGCTCAACCAGTCCTCAGTACAGTAGTGTGTATGTCAGGAATGGGAGGCCATAAGGAAACCATTAGTGTGAAGCAGGGCAGCCGGGGCCGAGGCCAGCTCCCCTGTGGCTCCTCGTCATAAAACTCAATTGAAGATGAAGCCTAGTGCGTCACAAACAAACGCCTTTTGCACAGTTCACCCAATACACACTATATCCTGCTGCTTATCTGATATGATTGAAGGAAGCACAGAAATGCAGGAGCACATGCGGACGATATGTCTATCCAAAGTGAACTGAATTCACTTGCAGTGCAGTCTTCACATCAGTTGGAGGTAACAGGACATCAAAAATCAGATCCAGGGGGCTCCACCGGGAGAAGAGCACCCTCTGCTGGCTGTGTTAAAGCATAAAGTTATTTAAAACAATGTTTTGACATGTGACATACTTTAGCTTGAATCCTAATTAAGGTTGGCAGCATAACTGGTTTAAATTGCGCAGCAGTAGAGATATGCACCAAAATATGGACTTGGCTATACTTTTTCTTTATGGTATTTAACGGAAATGAACTCACTGCATCGAGAACATCCGTGCAACTCACTCATTGAGTTGTAATTGAGTTATAGAGATTTATGCTGAAACAAAGGCACATTTGCAGACTGGAGCAAGATCAACAATAAGGAAATAATCCGCAGGCATGAGGAATATTTGAGAAAGCAGTGTGGCTCTGACACAGGCAGCTCTAGCAGTGATATAAAAAAGGAAAAACACAATGCAGAAATTGTTGCTTGAGTTATTAACAAGTCGCTGTCCCTATGATTAAAAGAAGCGATAGGAGAACTTTGTCCATGCCACGACTGTACTTAAAAACAGTGGTAAAAACACTGAATTCCCTTTTTGTAATACCATACCTCAAACATTTCACTGCAGCAAAAATCCTGATGTTGTACTACAGCTGTTGTGAGAAAGTGGAGGAAAGAGCACACATAAACACACTCCCAAAGACACAGGCGGCATCACCTGTGCTCCGTGATGAGCACTTAACTTTGACCACGTCTGCCCCCACAAACACTCCAAACTTAAAACGTTTCTGTCTCAGAGTCTTGTACTGCATTTAAATCACATTTGAAAATATGAGGAGGAAAAAAATGATGTACCATAATGTACATGGCTATCTTCCAATACTAAGAATAGTCAAAATTCTAGGTCATACTGTCAGAGTCCATATTTGATCAGAGTCAAAATATCAACCGTAAGTTGAAAGAAATTTATGAGAACGGCCTATTCGTAAACATAATCAAGGGCGCGTCCGTAATCAAATCTAAGACGACCATTTATTGTAAATTACATAATTCAGTCATTCCTTTCCTTCCTCTGCCCATTGAAATATGTTCCATTTATGCTGGTTAGGATTTTCTTTTTCCTGGCATGTGGTTTGCATTGTTATACTAGTAACATAATAATCAACATACTTTCTGGAGGTATAATCACATTTTAACGTTGTAACAGTTTATTCTGAATCCAGTCTATTTATTCCACTTTCTGTCTGTCTTTTAATTTGTCGCTCTGCCAGACTAACACAGTGCTCCATTTGGACATGGTAACGGGCGCCGTGCGGAGGCTCATGTTGTCTCCGGACAGCGATCAGCCCTCCACCAGAGCCTCGAATTGGTGGAACAGTAAGGAACAACAGGTCAGAGGTTTCAGCGTCTCCAGAGAGAATTATGATTAAGCTTGTAGCTCTCAAATGCTCAGGAATCTCCGCTATTCATTCAAGACGTAAACTAGACGTGTTATTTTTTCCCATCAGTGACTAGTAAACATTTACACTTGACATATTTGTTTTTCTCTATGAATTAGGATACATTGTCCTGTGCAGATTACATTTCGAGGAGTGAAGAATAATCACTGAACAAATCATTCCAAAACAATGTTTGAAGTTAATGTGTTGTGTGTATTGATGGTTGTTTGCAGGGAGGACATAAAATGTGTCACGACTTCGCCCACAAAAACTGGCTTCTCTTCTATAAGGAGGATGGGTGAGCTCCTCTGGCCTAAACTAGATTATCCACAACACTGTTAAACAGCGCATGGTATTAATGGTGATCTGTGTGCTTGTGTTTGTGTGTGCAGCAACCAGCTGGAGGTGCTGGATGTGCTGGAGGGCCGGGTCCACTCCATCTCCCTTCCTATCAACCTGAAGTCTGTTTTCCTTGTGGCAGAGGACCGCTGGCTACTGCTGGAGAGCAACACCAACAAGTAAGTAAGGGACAGATTTCAAATCTCTCTGAGGATCTTAAAGTTTGAATTTAATTATAATTCAATATACTGTATTGATAGGAAGTTCCTGCTCACCAAGCCCATGCACATGGCCGCTGAAGACTCTGGAGTGTGTCAGCTCCACAGCATCAGTGAGGACTCGGTCAGCTCAGGCCATGGAGCCAGCTCAGGTACAATAAGGACATTTAGGGTGGACATCCCACAGCTCTCAACAAAGGTTAACGGGGCGTTTATGTTCTATCCAGCTGTTCTGTAGCACTTATTAAAGACATTATGTCAACCGAATTAACAAAACCAAGCAGATGGACATACAGAGAAATAGACTGCCGCCCTAGACAGCCCTGTGTCTGCCTTGACAAGACCTCTTAGCTTATCTGTCAACTGACCTTAAGTCAAACCAAAAATGTCAAGTGAACCATGTTTCAATCAATATTTAACTTTCATACCACTCCATGTCACAGTTAATGAGAACAGAAATGTGAAGTCATGAGTAACGTCCAACAATCTAGACTGAGTTAGTCGACGGAGGTCATAAGTCACTGTAATAACTCAGTGGACGTAACGGAGGACGGTGAACTTTATCGTAATCTAAAGGAGAAATATACGAGCTCCTAAGAGGGTTTCTGCAGTGAGCTCATCACGGATCTGTCACATGAAGCAGACTGCTACACAACCCTCCAGAGCTCTTTCCACACAAGCGCTATGTTTGGTTTTATTTCTTTCTCTTTATTAAGTGATCTCAACATTTCCTTTCCTGTTTCTTTCTCTGTTCCATCATGCTCCGTTCGGCCCCTTCACTCCCACCATCTCAGCTGAGGTGTCCCAGGTACCCCAGATGCTGTCAAGTGAGCAGCTACCCAATGAGAACCTCAGCGCCGCCCTGGACCAGAAGATTGTTTCACCTAACCGTGTACTGGCCGACACCGGCTCCTTTGCACGGGTTGTCGTGGGCTTCCCAGACCTCTTGGTGAGATTATAAGAGGACATGATGAAAAAATGTGACATGACATGTGATGCTTTTATAGACTTGAACTAATCATTTGGCATTGAAGCTGCACTGGACAACATTTTCCAGTGAATTTTTCATGTCAGTTTCTCATGTCTGGTATGACCACTGGTGTAGTATCTTCTCTGTACAAAGGGAAAATAGCTCTTTATCTACAGAGAAGATTAGGCAAAATATGAGAAGTTTGCAGTTCAGTAGCAGAATATTACATGTTTTCAGTGTTATTAAAGTTCTTCAAATTTCTAGTCCAGCTTTAGGGAGCAGCACTTTAATGGTGGAAAGGTAATTTAGTGTTAAATCCTGTTGCTCTGCAGCAAGATGGAACATATTTTGATTCACAGCGCTTTGCTGTGCAGTTTATATGCTCACACTGTATTTACATGCTGTAGGTTTCCCCAGTTTTATTCTTATGTACCAAAGACATGGTAGTCAGGTGGATCAAAGGCTCATAACGGGGCATAGATATGAATGTGTGGGTCTGTGTATCAGTGTTAACCACAGTGGAGTGTGTCCCTGCTGTCGGCCTAATGTATGCCTGAAAGAAATTCAATGGGTAGAGAACATGAATGAAAGCATGAGAGCCTAGCTGAATGAGGTACTCTAGTGTGGGTGCTAGAGCTGAACCGATGAATATTAATGTACTCACCACTCGGCTTTACAGCCGTGTGCTTGATGTGCAGGTAGTGATATAATCCTCTTGATTTCTTTGCTTGTCCAGTCCCCTAATGAGGTGTACAGCTTTAAGAGGCCTGCTGACCTGTCAGGGATGAAGAGTGGCGAGAGCGGGGCTCACATGTTCCTTAGAGGTGGGCTTCGGTCCAGCACGGCCAAGCGGGAGAATTGTGTCAGTCTGCTCTCGGCCAATCAGGTGGTCCGGGCCCTTCCGCCCAACAAGGTGCCCCTGAAGGAGATTTACCCCAAAGGTCAGAGTTCAGATCATACACCAGTTTTGTTTACAACATAGCAGAGAATGTATTCAGTGTGTAAAGACTTTCTTGTTTGTCACTCAGATGTCACACCTCCAATGACGGCGGCGTACCTGGAGGTGACTGATCTGAACTCCAAAAAAGTCAAATATATTCCTGTCCCAAGGTAAACACGACACACCTGTTTCTTACTGTGTCTCCCTCTGCAATACTGTTCATAAAAAGCACATCATTTTGTATCCTCTAGCACCAGCTAGTGCTCAGAGACAGCATTGCATTCAGAAATACTAATGAACTGTCTCTATATGTTTTACTGTTACGTTTTTAAACTGGTAAAATCAATATATTAAACTATGATTTTCTATGTCATTAAATTCTTATGTATCGCCAAAGAAAAATGTGTATAAATCTGCCTTTACTCTCATCAGACATACAATAATTCTACAGAAGCAGAAGATATTTGCACGTATTTTAAACAAGGCAGTAGAAATATCGATTACTGTGTTTCCTCTCTTGCTGTTACATGGTCTGTGCCTTGTCCTTTGTGATTGTTGCCTCATTACATTTAGCATACAAGGTTTTCCTGCCCATCTAAATCAAAGTGGGCAACCTCAGTGTATTTTTTGACCACTTAAGCCAAGTTGGGGAAAAAGCCCATTTTGCTATCAGAGTAAACATCAACATTCAGACACACATAATCAAGGTCATCATGTTGAGCCAGGAGAAACTCTGGCACAGGTAACTTTTTGACTGCCAACATAATTTACACATTTTAAGGGAAGTTGAAATGTTAAATCCAGTGAAAGTCTTGATGTCCTTTTGATCGTTTCTCTAAGTGACTGTGTCTCGACTTTCCTACATATTTGCGATTGGCAGGTCAATGAGTGTGTCGCCTTACACCAGCTGGCTGTCCAAGGTGTCAGAGTCAGATGTGCTCATAGCTGCTCTCGGTTCTGGAGGTGTGGTCACAGTGGACATGGGTGGGTACGTCCGGCTCTGGGAGACAGGATTGGACACCCTGCAGCGATCACTGATGGAATGGAGGAATATGATTGGGACAGAGGATGGCAGACCTATACAGGTAATATCACAACTTTGTTTGAAAATCTGAAATTGTTCTGTCTTGGATACCTCAACGTTGTATCACAAAGATGAGAGGAGTGGATAGTGAATAAAAATGCTATCAGCCTGCAGTTTCTCTTAACACCACTGAGGGGCAGTGCTACTTTAAAAATAACTGCTGTGAACAGAATTCCAGCTGGATGTCACTCTGCATACTTGTCTCACTCTGGCAGAATATATTAGCCGCCGAAACATTCCTGATTTTATGCTAACCGGAATGTGTCCAGGCCCAAAATTTATGACCAGGCTGTACCCAGGGTGGGTGTGTATGAATGGACGGGCATTGTGCTGATGATGCAATAGGTTTGACCCTTGTTATGGGTCAGAACGTTCAGACCAGCATACTGAGAAAGCATTGTTAAGGTGCCCGCGCACACAACGCAGGCAAACAAATTCTTTAGATAGTGTAGCCTTCCAGATGCAGGATTCATTATCTGCGGATCTGTGGTTTGTGCACCAGGCCGAAGCCTTCACATGGACTGAAATGAGGATATCAAAGAGGAAAAAATGATTATTATGTTCCGTGTCCATGAGATAAGCATATTTTACGTGAAACACAAGTAGTATGAGGAAGCCTTTTTTTTAGGAATGAACGAAGGGAATGTAAGAAACTTTATTTGTGTCACCATTTTCTACATTTGCTCCTGCAATAAGGTGTGACGAGAGGTAATCACTGTGTGTTTCGATACTCACTATGTGTTGCCATGACTCCAGAGATGTAGATTTTCTTAAGAGTATGCTGAGGCCGAGTGCTACTGAGCTAAAAATTAAGCAGACTGCAGAATAATTCATTAATGCACACGCACTCCCGCACACCTGCGCACATCCCAGTACACACACGGGACCTCTCTCTGGCCTAGATTCCTCAGTAGTCAGGTCTTCTTTGATGGGGCACCTTGAGCCCACTGTGGGTCAGACTTAGACAGACTCTCCCTGTGCTCTGTGTTAGCTCACTCAAAGCAACAGTAGTGCTACTGTATTTAAACATGCCCGCGTAAAAGGCTCTCTGTATATCTGCTCAGGGATATGCTACTTAACCAAACTGTTTACACACCTCACCTCCATACGAGCTTACCTGTTTGCGTATAGCACACATATGCATCACTCGCCAAATACCTTGTTTTTATGACACACTTAAAGAGCGTTAACAATCAGGCTTTTGACCAAAGTATGAAATGAAAAAGGAAAAGCAGGAAATGAAAGAAATCTTTTTTTGCTCTAGCCTTTTAACTTGTGTATGTCAGAGGTGGTTAACAGGTTTTATCAGCAAAGGTCATGTTTATTGTCCCTATAGAGGAAAGACATGACAGCTCCCTGCACGCACGTATTTCTGGACAACCACACGTTGGGCTGTGTGAGTATGGGTATGCAGGTGTGCGTGACTGTCTGGTCTTCAGTATTCAATAGTTCCTCTCATCTGTCTTTAGCCTCAGTCTGACATTCACTCCATTACAGCACTGTTGACATCATCAATACACACACAGATGCACAGGAGACATCAGTCATCATCCATCTGCACCCTCAACACATGGCTTTTGTTTAACCGGTGCCTCTGGTGCCAAGTAGGTGTCTGCAGGTATCCAGCATATTATAATCACGTTCACAGCAGTTCACCCACATATATCCAGTCACTCAACCCAACACTTAATTCTATGATATGGTTGTTTTTACACCCGTATGTCAATATCTGGGTGTTTTTTTTTCTCTACTGCTTCGGTTGGCCACCCTGCCGTTGCTCCACTGAAGATAGCTTATCAGTTACACTCGTACGCACATTTACACTTGCTGGCTCCTTCAAAGTTCATCACATTTTGGAAACAAATAAGATGTCAAGTGTTGAACTGTGTGGCAAGGCTTATCACCACATCACACACTTTATACCATAATTCAAGAACAAATTACGAAATTTTAGTCCCCACACACCTGCACGAACACACAGCGCATCTTGGATTCATAAGCTCACATAATAAATAAAGACAATTTCACAACCACGTGAAATCACTCACATGCTCATACTGTAGACACACTTGCACATGTCCAAACATTCAAGTACAGGCATGCATTTATTCCAACACACACACACACACACACACACACACACACACACACACACTAGCATGCACCCAGGTTCACACAGGGGCATGCATTTACTCCAAAGAAGCACTCAAAAGTGGGCTCATGCACATGTGTGACTGCACACACACACCCACACACACACACACAGATGCCATCACTCCTAAATCACTCGCTGTCTTTAGGCGTCTAAATGGAGAATCAAGAAATTTATGAGGCTATTAATCCTACAGGACAAGGCGTGGACCGCAGATGAGAGACGGGGAGAGAGACACTGGGTGAAGAAAAGAAAGAGAGAGGGAAAAAGGCTCACTGAGAGAAGAGGGTGGGGTAGAGACATTGATTCCCACAGTCATAAAAAGGAAGTTTTCTCCACTGCGCCGCCTGCCCCACACTCCCCTTGCCTCTCTTTCTTTCTTTCTGTTTCCCTGTCTCAGGGTTAAGGTGCCATCTTTAGCTTACTGCTTACCACTGGGAGCAGTGGCAACATAGCAACAAGTAGTTTGCTTCAACCAAATACTGTGGAAAAACACAGGCACAGAGTCTGTGTCATCGCACATTAGCTTCTGAAGGGTCGTTTTAAAGCCTAAAGATGAGTTCAGTGCGCTCCATAATCTTGGCATTTGTTTATTTCAGCTGTGGGATGGAGCTGGGGGAGAGCTGATGATAGCCGGAGACAGCTGCCAATCAAGCAGACCACCCAAACACACCCAGAATTAAGCCTGTGGAGACATTTTCAAAATTGTCATCAAGGCACACATTAAAAGTAAAGTGAGATATTTGTACCTTACAGAACATGTTGTGGAAAACTTATTTCAAGAGAGGTGTTTCTCCAGTACTCTCAAGTTTCAAACATCTAGAGGCCATTTAAGGAGACCCTGAAAACTTCAAATGTAGTGTCAAAAATATTCATGACTAAATAAGCAACAGACAAAATTTAAAAAACATCTCTACGTATTATTGATTAAGAGTTTAATGGTGTGTGTGGTTTGATCAGATTTAATTGACAGCTCACCAACTGTCATCAGATCCTAATAGAGTTGCGAAGTGGGCTGCTGCTTCCTGACGTGTTTTTTTCCCATTCTGTATTCCCAGTTCAATTTTATCCTTTATATCCTCACTGTTACTGAACATAGAAACAAAGTAGTCCCCCTGATGATGTAACGATACATATAGGTTTATGTAATGGCCGCCAGTTTTAATTATTTCAAGTTTGTTTCTGAGAAATCGTGTTTTGTCTGTAATTTGACATGGCGGACGTTAGCAGACTCTGTGATTATATCATGTCTTCTATCTGATAGTATTTATGTAGTTAGTGAAACTGATGGTTGGTGTCAGGATCCCCGCTGGGATATTGTAATGTGACACACACACACACACACACACACACACACACACACTGTTCTGTAGCTGCATTGCCAAGTGACTCATGCCTCTTTCACAACCAGAGCAGGAACCTGAACCGAGTGTGGCAGCTCCAAAAGCCACTCAGAGCCCAAAATGGGCACATGTTGTAAAGCCTCACTCATCATTTTTCTAAAACCAAAAGTGGAGCATTAGTCACCTCTTTACTGGTTTTGACTGAGCCGGAATAGAGTCCATTACCAGCACGGAGACACATTCACGAGTTATGTTGTCACCAGCAAGAGAGTTTTATCTATATACAGAGTGATGACAAGGGTGGGTTACTGAAACAAGCTTGTGTTCAGGAAACTGGAATCCTGATAGCTCGACTTCCTCTCAGATTTGCGAGACACTTAAACTGAGCATCAGGGCCTGGCAGATGCACAGACACAGGCCTGATGGAAGTGGTGCAGTGCTGGCAGGGGAAAAGAGTGTGTGCGGTGTTTATCAAGTGATCGTAATCACATTCATAAACACTCCGTGAGAATGATATGTCCAGCCGGTGCAGCTAAGCCTTTGAAGACACATTCCCGTGCATCAGGTGCACACCCTCGTCTCCCAACATGGGACAGGCATGCGTGCAGCAAAGCTCATGTTCTATCGCAGTTTTTTTGTTGTATGCGGTGTATGACTCACACACACACAGACACACATATGTCAGTGTGTAATCAGAGAGCAGTCACATGGCGGAGGTGAGCTCCTGAAGGTGAGCTGTGGTGACACGAGTGGCTCAAACCTCTGACCCTTTACCTCACCACTGAGCTATGGCACCAAGCTCTCTCTGGTTACTGAGGTTAACATTCGTTCATCTGCGAGCACACACACACTTCCTGTGGATCTTCAACACTAGAGTATTGGAGTATCTATTGATACACAGATGCTCTGTTGGTTTGCAGCTGCCTGGGACGGTGAGGATGTTTGTCATTTTAAATTACTCATGTTTGACACCCTGCTGGTTACTAAAGCAGCCCCTCCCCCGTGTCCCTACTGTTATTGTCATGCGAGGAATGGCCAGTGAAGATTCTTCTCATGTAGATCTGTAGTTTCAACAGCCAACACAGCTGGACTTAAGATGATGTGATCACGGTGTCTGCATATCACTCTGTGTGTTTGTAGGAGTGTGAGATATCTTCTACTGGCTGCTTGAACCTGACTGATACTGGGGTTTTGATACCAATTACAGTATTGATAACAACATATCTGCCTATACCAGTGCTTTTTATATAAACACATGAGATTCCTTAAATTTAGTGGGATATTTAACATTTGAATAATGAACTTGTTTGTGCTCTGTGGTTAACAGAGGATGTAATGTTTCAGATAATGTCAAATACTCTATATCTTTTGTATTTTTTTCTCTAATTTCTTTACTTTATGGCTGACATACACTCAGTGGCCACTTTATTAGCTACACTTGTAAACTGTAATGCAAATCAGTACAATACCAACAGTAACTACAACCTCCTTAATAAACATATAGTTAAATTAACGCCTCTGACAGTGTCAGCACCAAGTTAAACATTATAATCTTCCTAAATGTAGAATTTGGGGCTGATCTGTTGTATAGGTGTACCTAATAAAGTGGCCAAGGAGTGTATATGATGATATGGACACATTTGCCAAAAATGTTTATAATAAGTGATTTTGTGAAAACCTGATATCACTCAGGATTCAAGATTCAAGATTCAAGAATATGTATTGTCATATGCACAACAATTACAGGAAGCAGTCGTTGGCAATGAAATTCTTAAATCCCAGGCCCCTCCAACAACGCTCACAACATGTAATATAAAGTAAAAGGAGAACTTAGGACATGAGATATAAAATAGTGCAAAAGTTCAAAATATGAGAATAGA
>NTHP01000204.1:936507-948187 GCA_003416845.1 Oplegnathus fasciatus | reverse complement strand
TTGGTGTTTTTGGAAACCCTAATGTCTTTCTATCCTATCTAATTGGAATTTCAGTATGAGTCCTCTGGTTTAAACAGTTGTTTGTAACGTCAGCTCTGCCTGCTCTGTTCAGTTTAGTTGAACAGCTCAAGCACAATCCAATATGGATTCAGATACAATAGCTTTTACTGTACAGTCAGACAGTAAGGACTGCCGTCCCGTTGACCCTGGACAGTCAGGAAACAAAAGTCAGGGGGTCATAAAGTTGGTCAATGACAATTGGTTGACCTCATGCAACTCCACACGTGATGTTGGGGGCAGGAAGGAGGGGGCGCTGTCCCACAGGAGCACCCTGATTGGTTGAGTGATTGAAAAGCAAGAGTGCAGGGAGTGGTGGTTAACAATCCAGGATGTGATATTGTCTCCATTTCATTATTTTCGTTCAGACTTTCCTCCCTTTGTTTGAGCTTCTTAGGGGAAATGTGTGTTGATGCATTCAAGTGGGGTTTGGAGTGTGTGTGTGTGTGTGTGTGTGTGTGTGTGTGTGTGTGTGTGTGTGCGTGTGTGTGCATGTGACGAGAGGAAAACCATGCAGCATGTGAGAATGATTACAGAGCAGCGACACTAAGCCCTGCTCTATTATTCTCCTGTCCAGGTGTGAAGCTCTATTTGTATATGTTGTGGTGGGTGTGTGTTTGTGTGTGTTTGTGTGTGTTTGTGTTTTCCATCCAGGTGTTTGCAGCCATGCCAGCGCTGGCTTTGAACGTGAACGTGGGTTATTGTTTGTATTTGTCCTTGTAGCCCCGGGCTTCTTTTCCACTGTAAAGACGATGGAGATTATACCAATCCCGGCGGGCGTGACGCTGTGAAGTCATGTTATTTTTATCATACCTGAAGAGTGATTTACGGAGTCTCATACACACACACACACACACACACACACTCCCACACACACACACACACACACACACACAACCCTAGCTGGCAAGCTTTCAATAAACTGATGTGTATTGTTTCCACCCCCTCGGTCTCCCTAAGGGAAACCCCTCTCTATTTATCTCTCAACAATGGACTGGCTGGCCAGATATAAACACCTGGGTTCATATTTATCAGTAGTAGGAAATCATTCCTAACTGGCCAGAAATTCACAGAGCGACACATATTTGCTCCTACTTTTAGGCTTTAGGAAATAAAACCATTTTTTTCAACTTTATTAACCAGTAAAATTACTCATATCTTTGCCAGTATTTAGGAGCGCTCCAGAGGCTCTATGGAGATGACAGTCATGCGGAGACTCCCATGGGAAGAGAGATATTTGGGGAACGTTAATGGCTGCGAGCTTATTAAAAGCCAAACCATTTTGTTAAAAAAAAATGTGAATTTTTAGACTGACCTTGTGCAAGATGCAATTGCTCCATGATTTGAGTCTGTCACAACCATCAAGTTCGGCAGTAATAAGTCATTTCCCCACCACTCAGCCTGAAGTGATGAACAGCTTTGTTACAGGGTTTATAAAACAGTGTGATTGGATGAGGCAGACTAGGATATTTTCACTTAGATGAGTCAAAATTTGAAACTATTTACATTGTGTATACATTTATTTTTTAAGCCATGTGAGTTGTTTTCAGTGTCTACAACACGTGTGGCATTTGGGTTAATATCATTATAGGATTTAAGCTATTTATCAATTTTGTTCATATTTTTGCCTGCTGCATTTTAAAATTTTCCACAAATACTTCAAACCGCAACTGTCAGAAAAACTACACTATTCTAATTTCTACTCTGTGACTGAAACAGCAACATCACACAAGTTTAGGAAGCTTCATACTCTGAAGTAGAGTGTTTTTAGTTCTAGTTACACTTTTAATGCAATGCAAATTGCTTAATACACGTCCAGATCCCCACTTTTGCACTCTCTGCTGTACTGTATATGTTGCCAGAATGGGACTCTCCGTGGTTGCCACGATACAACTTATTTAGCACACGTATGTCTCCTCCTTTTGTACAATTTGTTCTGTACATCTAAAGTCATGAGTATATTTGTTCACTAGCACGCACCTACTGTATCTACAATCTCTGTCTATCTATCATCTGTCTACAAACAGATGACAAGTATTCTTATCAATGATGTTAAGTCAGGAGACCTGTGCTGCGCGCGACACGATGGCCAATCTATGTTCTTTTGTGTCTACACACGTCATGTGTTTTGTAAAAAAATCTCAATACACACTTGAAACTAAATATCAGCGCTGCAGACTTTTCTAAAGGCCGAGTGTGTGACCCAAAGCGGGAGGAGCGGATTGTGTTCCTTCTTTTGTTAGCCTCCTCTGTAAAGGAGCTCTCCTTCCTCATCAAGCAAACTGAAGACAGGAGAAAGTGATGTCGCTCTTCCTCTCACCTCCCGCCTTCCATGTGACCACAGCAAAAAAAACACATGGAGTGACATCCTGAGAAACGGGCTCAGAGCTTCAAAGAGACCCCAGCCTCTCGCCTCTTTTGTTCAGCGGGCGTGGGTGGGAGGAAAGGTGCTAGTTAGTGGTGGTGGGGGGCGACAAATGTGTTCACGTGTAACTGGCTGTGAGCTCCTTTTAGTATACTCATACTTTATGTGCTGTAAATCTTTCTTGTCTATAATGTGTCAGCCTGAATTACAACTGTCTAGGGGGCGGGGGTTGCCTCATTTCACAATCTGTTGCCTCGGAAAGCCCCACCAAAATGAAATCACCCACCCTGGACAGATTTTGAAATGTGTTGATTTATTTATTGACTGGTACATAACATGTACTCAAACTTTGTTTGTTTTTCAGGCTAAAGGGAAGGAGCGCCAGTGGTTGAAGAACCAGGCTCTGGGAGAACTGGATGACGCTAAAATCATCGATGGTCTGACTGGAGAGAAGGCTATATATAAACGCAGGGGAGAGCTGGACCCAGAGGTGTGTGTGTGTGTGTTGCTACAGACATTTAATCCACACTTAAACTATTTTTTTTTTCCCGAGCCACACCTCCAAACACACACACACTCCCAGACTCATACACATCATTTTGACCTTTATCTGTCAGACGATACATTCCAGTGGTGTGTGTGAGATTATTATTACACCGTGTGTTTCTGCTCGAGCTCACACACAGTTTCTAGTAATTTCTTCTGCTGACATGTATGCTCGAGTAAGCCTACACACACACACACACACACACACACTGCACAGAGATAGTTCCCACACTAATCATACAAACACACACTAACCATACTATGCATGCCATGTTTTTCTACCTTATTTAGCTCCAAGCATTGCATATTTTTGGTCTGGATTGAAGGTCTACATTGAAATAATTGCAGCCAGTTTTGAATTCCTGGCCTTGTGTTAAATGTTGTTTTACGTAGGCTACACCAAATTCCACAAAACACTTCCCAAAGTAGGTATTTTCTTTAATTTAATCATCAGTTGCTGCTGATTTTCTTTGAAAACGTTGTGTTTTTTACGTATGTCACTCCGTGTGTTTACAGCTGGGCAGTCCTCAGCAGAAGCCCAAACGTTTACGGGTGTTAGCCGACGTGTCGGGCAGCATGTACCGCTTCAACGGCGTGGACGGCAGGCTGGAGCGCTCCATGGAGGCTGTGTGTATGGTCATGGAGGCTCTGGAGAGCTACGAGCACAAGTTCAAGGTGAGACTGTCGCACCAAGCATCTGGTGTATGTAATGTGATGTAATGATACTGTACAACCTCAACACACCACTGTCATCGATGTTACTTTTCCTCACTGTATCAGGTGATGGATAGCAGCCATGTACGCATTATGTGCATTGTATGTCACATAAAGGATTTGTATCCAAGAGGACTTTAATCTCATGTACCATTTCTTAATCTGAACCCCACTAATTATTTACTTAGTATTTAGAACTAATTTGTTTAAATATGAACTAGAATGTGTTCAAGTCACTTTTGGAAACCACTTGTAATCAGGTTTCAACCCACAGCACCAAGTTTCAGTACAGAGGCCATAAAATACAGAATAATAACCAACCAAACCTTTCTTTTTTAGCAATATGAGGCTTTATTTGGATAATTCCTGGGTCAATAAACTTTGTCACCAATGTTCTTCCACTTTCCCCCAAGTGGCCTTATGAATCAAAACTTATTGAGGTCACAGTGATAACTTAGCAGATGACTTTGCTTTTTTACCCAGGTCCCTGAGCCACGTGGTTTGTCATGTAAAGGAGGTGTTGTCTTGTCTTCTGACATGGTGAAGGACAGCCACATCGTGCTTTGCTGTCATTAGCGTAAATGACAAATGTTGTACTGGCTGTTGAAAACAAATCTCCCTCTGGAACAATAAATTGAATCATTATTTTGCGCGAAGAAAACGTAACAGTTGACCCATTTCATGGGCCATTCATGAAGAGAAAATAAGGAGTCCATCTCCGCCAGGAAAGAAGGATCGCGCGAAAGATGGAGGAGGCGAAATAGAGAGGGGCAGAGAGAAGGGGGGAGAGGGAGAGGGAGATATGAGTGTGTGTAAAAAATTTGAAGGGAGACAGACTTCTTGGCCCCTAAGTGACACTCAACCCAGCCTAATACTGATCGCATATCAGTCTCGCACAAACACACACACACAGACACGCACACGCACATTTCAGTGCACCCACCTCATCACATGTCAGTGTAACTGCTTTCTTTGCGTAACACCCCTCACAGAAAAGTGCATCTGATAACAGATAAGACATACACACCTTCCCTTGTGTGGGCCCATGCACCTGCAGTCTTACATTGTGTGTGTGTGTGTGTGTGTGTGTCTGTCCAGTGATGATGGTAGGTCAAACATACAAATCTATTCAGGATTTCTATTTGAAACAGTGCATGTAAGTAGAGATGGCATGATGAAACATTAGTCTTGAGAATTTGTCACTTTATAGTTTCATGTCCTATTTATTCCGGCCGTCAGACCCACATTTACAAACCAAAAATGGAACGGAAAACTTACATATCAGTGAAAAAAACTCGATATCAATTTCAACTTTAGTGATTTTAATGATATTTATATATGAACTAAATTCAAGGATTTCCTTGTCCCTGAGGTGTGTAAAAACCTGAAAAAACTGGTGAAGAAAAGATTCTGATCTGAAAAGATAACATTTAAAAAAAAAAAAAAACACGCTTCTTACCCAGCAACAGCGATATGGACAGAGGAGACACACAGGCGCATACCTTTCACCACCATAGTCACAACTGCCCTCATTAGAAATAGCCCATATATACGTAATACCTGGATCCTGAAATAGCTGACTGGAGCCCACAGTGCCAGGCTGACCCGGCCTTATGTAAGCCAGTTGTGAAGGAAGGTCTATGGGAGGCATGTACGCCTTCGACAGAGTTAACATACTGTAGTGGGTGCAGGTTGGAGCGAGGATAGCCTTGCATAAGTTACGATCTGACGTTTCTGCACCATCACACCTGCGTCTTTACACGTCATTCCAAGTACTATTCTAGGTCCTGCGTAAGGATGATACAATAGGTGTTTACACAAATTTGAGTTGTGCAACAATAGAACATTGTCATTGTTGCTATTTATGATCATGCGGTATGATACATTTTACCTTTGTACCTTCTTTGTCAAATGTTCTCAGACTGAAACTGTTTCCTCTCCTCAGTACGACATAGTGGGTCACTCAGGCGACGGCTACGACATCGAGCTGGTCAGAGCGGACAAAGCCCCCAAGAACAACAAACAGAGACTCAAAGTCATCAAGGTACAGATTCATTAACAGTCTATTCATGTTTTGTTACTGGACACCAGTTATCCCCATATGTACCCCCCACATAGACTGAAAACAATGGTTTGTATTGTTGTATTTCTTTCTTTTTCTCAGGAGTCTGTGTTGAAATGTAGCTAAAAGTAAACATTAACTGAAAAGTTCCCACAGTGCTGCAAAAATGTTTGGGTTTTTTTTGTTATTGTTGTGTTCACTTTCTTCTCGTGGTTTCTGGCCGTTCAGTTGGGTCAACTGACCCTTAAATATATAATTGCAAATTATCCTGTGAGTTCAAACAAACTCACAAACAAACTCTCCACCTGTGAGGGTGAGGTCAGGGATGTCTGAGGGTCCTGTTTAAGATTTTCTCTCCGGCTTGTTCCCTCCTCCTCCTCCTCCTCTCTCCCCACCCTGCAGACCATGCACGCCCACGCTCAGTTCTGCATGAGCGGCGACTACACTCTGGAGGGCACAGACGCCAGCATTAAGGAGCTGGCACGAGAAGAGGCCGACGAGCACTTTGTGGTGGTGCTCAGCGATGCCAACCTCGAACGCTACGGCATCCGGCCCGAGCGCTTCGCCCAAGTCCTGACCTCTGACCCGCAGGTCAATGCCTTTGCCATCTTCATCGGATCCCTTGGCGATCAGGCCGAAAGGTGAGGAGGTGGAGATGGGGGTGGGGGCATCTTGGTGGAGTTAAGTCGAGGGTGCAAATAAGGGAAGCAACGGAGGAAATGGGGACAAAGATGAGGGAGAGGGGAAGAAAAGATGCCAGAGAGAGCTGGGAAAAGGTGGAGGAGAGGAGAGGTAGTAATGAAAGGGACAAGGAGCTCAAACTTAAAATGACTGCTATTTGAACATCAACATCTCATGTAACAAAAGTGGCCAATTTTAAGGATCCTGCAAACCATACTCCACTCAAAGTTTATCTAGACTGTAGCCGGTCATCCAAAACCAATAAAGAACAACTAGACTTCAAAGTTAAGTAGAACAATGACTCTCCAATTTAGTCCAGCTGAGGCCCACTCATGTTCCTGCTTGCTGCTGGTCCAGCTGACCTTTGTTGTCACATCCCAGATTAAGTCCTGAGCTTTGCAGGCGGGACAAAAGAGGGATAAGTGCACTCTTCAATCCGCTTTGAGAAGCCGCTGCCTTCGTGGTCAGAATGCAGTCACAAGCTGAAGCTGAATGACAGCGACCTGTTTTGCACCCGGCTCATGACTCTGTGAAGAGTAGGAACAGCAAGAGAGAAAGAACAAAGCTGTGAGAGTGAGTGCAAAGAAAGAGAGCCCTGACCTTTGAAAACAGCTACAGGAGGAATTACTCTTTAACTCCAGGAGCCAAGGTCGGGTAGAAATGAACTCTGACGGTTTAAACTATATACAGAATGTGACGATAGAGGGCTGAGAATAATATATTCACATGTCATGGAAGCACGCAAGAATAGGAAGTTAGTTATGGGGAAGCCAAACAGTTACGTAATTTGATGTCAGGACGCTTTGGGAATACTGTTTATGTCCCTGTTGACTGTCCATGCTTCCTCATCTAGAGGACACACTGCTAATTGCAAAAGAGGAATGTGTAAGCAAATGGGGGGAATGAAAGAACAAAGAAAGAAAGAGTGCCATCAGAAGAAGTGGTTGTATACAAAGGACTGAAATGCAAAGGAAGTGGCCGTGTTGTCTTGTTCCTAAGCTCCACCATGTGAATGACAGCCCTTTCATTCACACACACTGTACTCTGTCAATGCAAATGTCTCGTACCAGTTCACACAGCAAACAAGTACTTGTCTGTCTTTTTATTTTGGGAAACGATTCTGTTGCTAAAGTTCAGTCGCTCAGCTTAACCTCAAGCTTCTTTCTTTTTTTCTGTGTTTCAGACTCCAAAAGACCCTTCCAGCAGGGAGATCCTTCGTTGCCATGGACACCAAGCAGATTCCCCAAATACTGCAGCAGATCTTCACATCTACAATGCTCTCCAGTGCCTAAGACTGGACTGGCGCAAACAAACACACACGTGTGCACACACAAACACATACACTCACTTCTTATCCCACACTTTCAAAACCTCAGAATTTGTTCAGCAAGCTCTGAAACTTGTCACTTTGGCACAGTGACTTATCACGATGTGTCCTTAACCCACTTTCTGAATCAGATTATGTAACTTTATCTGAGCTGTATCAGGTCTGAAGACTCGCCTTTATACAGGCCTGAAGGGGAAAGACGGCTATCTTTATTATTTTACAGAAACCTGTCAGCAAAATGTGACGGTGTTGTGTTTGCGTGACAGAGTTAAATAATGTTTAGCTGCTTTGTAGTGTCCCTTGGGGGACAGGTACTGTACGGTGTGTACAAAGCCTGTGATCCCGTGCAGTGAGACTGTACTCTACTGTGAAATGACACGCACTACATCGCTAACCACAGTGACATTACGAACGCCTGGAGCCTGCCTCAGACCCCGTGTGGGGATCAAACACGCAGCCTAACCTGTTGTTGTTTTTTTGTTTTTGGCCGACAGCGCGCTGACGCACGCACGCACACGTCTACGTCCTGTTTTGGGTTCTGAGCGACTTAACTTAGAGAGGAGGGTCATGAACTTGAAACAGCCTCACTTATTTGGACTTCCTCCTCATTCATCGTCTGTCACACAGAGAAACGCACCGACACACGCAGGAAGGGCGACACTAACGCGCCACCTGACCGACACTTGGATGTGGCGAGCGACAGTAACTTGGCTCCTTTGGAATGCCGGGACTGTGACCAAGGAATTTCCCACCTGACTGCACACGCTCTTTAAAGGCAGCCGCTGTTGCACAACCCCATGCTGTGTGTGAGTGTGTGTGTGTGTGTGTGTGTGTGTGTTCTCCCACAGCATCTATGTCAACATCCACAAGCCCTTTCCTTCCTGGCTGCCGGACCTTGTGACGCCCCGTGCTCGTCTCAGTCCTGCAAGGAATCTGAGATCGCCTTTCATTGCCAGACCCCCCACTCCTCTTTCTCAAACACTTTGCCACTGCAAGGTAAATTAGTAGAAAATTCTCGGACTCTGTGTGTCAGTGTGTGCTTAGTTGTGCATATTAAGTGCACACAGACCTGTGCGTGTACATGATCTTTACTGTGTGTATTTCTTCCATGACATCATGCTGTGCAGTCACATTAATTCTCTCTGTCTGTGCAAACTTGCAGCCACGTGCATCTAATATCAGTTCCGCCCCTGGTTGTGATACTTGTGTTCACGCCTCACTATGTTTGACTTACAGGATCAATACAACAGCCTGTCTAACTATCAGTCTCCATTGATCCCTCTCTGATAGAGGGATGTCCCTGTTTTTATTAATCTACTTCCCTTTGACCCTCTCTCTTGCTCTTTCTCTCCCTCTGCTGATTAGTTGGAAGGAGCAAAAGTGACTTCATATTAAAAAGTGGACTAGTGTCTCTGTTGAAACTTCATGTTTGGGTATGTAGGCATTTAAAGTGTGCACATTAAAATCATATACATTTTGAATCTCTTAGTGAATTGTACATTTTTATTAATTTATGTGAAAAAAGTGTAAAAGTAATGTACAAAATTTTAATAAAATCATGTTAACATTGCTCAGTTGATTCCCCCAGTTTTTAAACATATTTGTCCTGTTGCCTGATTATTACATGATTAATCACAGACTGTTTAGCAACTGTGGCTCCAACCTTTGCAACAATTGGTCCCCTCTCATCGCTGTCCAAAGGAAACCGTGTATCTCTAGATTTGGTCACTTACAGTTTTTCAGATAAACTAAAGGGTGAAGTATATCTTTATGGGTTGAGAGAGTTCTCTGACTTGTTAAGCTAAATTAACCATTTAAAACCCCCACTGGATTATCTAAATAATGAGTTGTAACAAAGCTGAAAACAGGGCTGTTCTCCTTAGCTCATAAAAAGCTAATATTCTGGAGATAAATGGTTTCCACAGGACAGAAAGCTAGATTTAACTTGTAATTTTAAGCCACAATAAATGCCTAAATCATAAAATTAAAGGGGGTGTGAGAACATATTTTAAGTAGTAGTAGAAGTATTCTGTAGTATTAGTAAGAGTAGAGTTATTCTATTCTAAGGTAATAGAGTAAGTGTGCATTATGTGTTATGAGTGTGTTATTGTGTTGTATATTATTCTGCAGTTGACCAGACGCGCTTAATTCTTAGAAACTGAGGGACTTCTTAGAAACACAGACCGTTCAGCTTCCCTCTCATTTCCTCCATGGTCACTTTTTCCATGTGTTGTAAGGATCCCTTCACTCAGCCACAATCACCCGGCCCACCCTCACTGATTTGACTCACCAAAACAACTCAACACATAATATGCAACTCTTAATAATTCGGAGTTCACGCTGTGTAGTCAGAGTATTTATGTGTTCAGTCGCTGCTTCTCGTGTTTATCTGAAACAAACTAAAAGATCTCTTCCTGTGGGCTGGAGGATTTTACTCCAGGAAAGGTATATCTGATTTGTGGAGTTTAGAATGTCAAATTATCAGAAAATGCATCATTAACTGGCAGTTAAATCAACATATCAGCTGGTAAAACAGACATATTTAAATGAAAATGTTTCAAATTCTTATGTATTATATGTATGAGTTGTTATATTATTCACCCCACAGTGTCTGCCTCTAGCCTCTGGAAAGAGTAGTGAGGTGGTAATTACATGCTGCTGTCTGTTCCGCTTTCTTCCCCTGCTTCCTGCACTACACCACTTTATTGACACACTGTTTATCACCCTGGATTTGCAATGACAAACTGATTCTTAGAATGACTTCAGGCACCCACTCACACACACACTTGCCTGTAATGCGCACCTGCTCTGCCTATCCTAAAAAGCCTGATTACAGCAGAGAGATAAGACGTCTAGACTAGCAGGGCATTACATGCATTAGTCAGTATTAGGTGTGTGTTTGTTTTGTGTCCCCCCCCTTCTAACATGCCCAGATACCGTGTGAGTCAGTCACATTTTCTGCAGTTGTGGAAAAAAAGCAGCAGAAAGTGCAGCTGGTGATTCATGGTGTGCAAATCATGAAGCAAACTATTTTTGGGCACTTTTGGCTGATGTCATCACATTTCAGTCTGGACCCTGTGTTTGACAAAGCAGATAACACACACACACACACAAACAGTACATAATAAGTATGACCATCTCAAATGTTGACTGGGGGCTAAACTGCAGCATGATTGATCCCTATACAGACCACAGAGGGACACCACAGGAAGATATTGAGCGGTCAGTGTGATGGATCACTGATCTCGTGGCAACCCAGCAGGACCAGCAGGGCAGAGTGATTGTCCTAGTGTTTGTCCAAACAGTAGAAACAGGAGCGTGTGTGCTCGTTTGGCTGTAGCTGGGTGATTGATGCAGGCTTGTATGTTAGAAGTGTTATCACGGTGCAGGAATGTTGCATGTTATAGCATATTCTCGCTTAATGATGTGGTCAGTACTTCAGTAGATTTCTCGAAAACATGTGTATAGCATGTGTGGTTTTATGAGTTACCCTGTTTGTGCTGCACGTGTGCGTGTGTAGCCATGTGTGATTTCTGGTAATGAGAAATAGTGAAATCAGGGGTACAGGAAGCTTTTACGTAGGAGAATGCAATAATGTCAGCCTAATAACACACACCAAGATGCAATATAGACATGAAGGAAATCATATAAAAATACTGTTATGTCTATGGGTGTGCATTTAAGTGTAACTACACACAAACACAATGGCTTCAATCCCCTGTGGTGGTATAGACAGACAGCTGGCGGCAGTCCCAAAGCTTTATGGCAGATTCATTAGGCAGTAATAACAGTCCAGAGTCAATAGTGCTCACTAATCACCATGTGGTTAGTCTGTGCATTGGTGTGTGTGTGTGTGTGTGTGAGAGAGAGTGTGGCTGGCTGGTTGTTAATATCAGTCTGTGTGGAGAGAAAGTGTGTGTGGTAAAAA
>NTHP01000204.1:891089-926754 GCA_003416845.1 Oplegnathus fasciatus | reverse complement strand
GGTGTAACCACATTGTGATAAAAGTTATGTTGTAAGGACTCTCCAGTATCTGAGAATTACAGCCATTTTTGCTTCTTTTTCATCTTCTTGGCTTCTTTCTTTTTTTCAGAATAATCACTGATGATAACATGGTTTTACAAGAATTAATAAATTAACAGTTAAGTGCTCAATATTTCCTATGATGGAAGAAGTTTCAAATGTCTATAAGCTGATTTGTGTGAAGACTTTCATACCAGCTGGAACAGAAACCAGTAGAAGTCATTCGAAACACTGATTGAATTCTTAGCAAAATGGTCTGCAGTAACGTGAAATATATACAAATTGCAGATAAGCAGTCCAGAAACATGTTTGGTCATTTAAAGCTTCTGAATTACACTTTACAAAGCTCACAGCGGATTCCCATCTGCCCTTTCTCATTTCTCTCCTCAAAAACAAGAAGACTAAGATGTTGAAGATTGCTGTGAACGAAAGTGCGGCAACAACAACCGCATTAAAACATGTTTTAGCTCATGTTTTCTCTGTAGGGGCGAGTGAAGAGGTCTGTACTGCGTGACTGAGTTGTTTATCAGCACTGTGAGAGGCTCTGTGTGTTCCCAAAGATTGTGGTTTGGGTGTGATTAAACAGAAATCTGTGGAGGACAGCTTGTCTTTCACTGCCTCAGCAGAACATTACAACCTCACACACCCCCAAAACCTCCAGTATCCCTGACTCTACCGTCTGAGTGCTTGATATTGTATATTGATGCTGATCAATTTACTGTTATTTCAGAAAGTCCCAGTCCTTGCTGTTAAATCTGCTCACAGTAACAGAGGGAATCCTCTTCCTTCCTACAGCTTTCTACAGCTCTCTGTTTAATCCTGTTGGCATCACAGGAACAGATAAGTGTGCACCACAGAGACGTCTATTGAGAGAAGAGAGAGTTCATTGTAGCTGCACTGGGAACCATTTAGGAATTAAGAGGGGACAAATTGCACCGCTGGATAACATTCCTTGAGAGAGACGGTCACACAGTGTAAAACTTACTGATACACTGCAGTATCTCTCTCTCTCTCTCTCTCGCTGGTGTGAGGGTAATGACCCTGAATGCCTTTTCTGAGTTTATCTCTCCCTTTCTGCCCCCTTCCTTTAAAGGATACTTCCAGAATCAGAACTCGGGTCTTACTTGTGTAGTTTTGGCCGTCTAGCAGTTTGGATAACACTGTACTCACTGCTGGAAACATGAGCGTTCAGAGGATCAGACAGGTTGCAATCGAGCCAGTTAGTTTAGCCAGATTATCTAAACCCCTGTACTGTAAGTGACTGCGCCTGTAATGTCGGTTATAATTCCTCAAACTCTGTGTGTGCACGACTACAGCTGCTCAAACTTGAACCAGGATGTCAGTTTTGTAAACTGTTCGGGTCACAATGAGCTAATCTGGGTTTGTTTAAAATCTGTATCACTGTCTGATTGATAATGTTCCTCGCCCTGTCCGACTTCTTTTTAGTGATGCCGCCCCATTCCCAGATCTCAACAATTAACTTGGTGAGTGTTTTATCATAACCAATGGAAACAATGGCCATCGGGGTGTCATGGTAGCATATCACTGCAACATTCCCGGTTTGACTGTGGCGCTCCGTCTCTCCACATGTTTCCTGTCTGTACCTCTACTGTCACCATCAAGTAAAGGCAAAACGCTAAAAAATATTGTAAAAAAACAAAAACAATGGCCAAACCTCTGAAAATAAGATCTGAGTTGCCATGATTTGCAATTATCCTTTAAGGCAACAAAGCAGCAGAGCTTCAGCTCCAACACATAAACCTACCTCTTGTACCGATGTCCTACTTAATCTCAAAGACAGCAGAGAGGTAGCATCTTTTCTTTAAAGCTGAAATCGGATAAACTTGGTGAATACCCTTGAATCTCATTCTTATCTTTGAGGAAGTGTCAACTCACAGCTCTTGGACAGATTAAAAGAGCGATCAACTATGAAAGAAAGGTGCCCGGGGTCCAGTTTTTAGATCATTCTCCTTTTTAAAAAAAGTGAAACAGGGTGAGATGAAGAAGGAGGGAAGAGGTGCAGGTATAGAGGGATGTGTTCAAGACTGTACATTATATATATATATATATATATATATATATATACAGTTTATTAGGAGCAATTAAGACAGAAGGATAAATGGGAGGAAATGGAGAGAGCAACAGATGGGAGCCAGACAGCCCAGTCTGACAATAGGAAGGAGGACCATGACAGCACACAGCCATCTGGGATCTGCCTGGTGCTACACACACACGCACACACACACACATGGTTTAGGTCATTAGAGGGTTATACTGTATTATCCTGAGGTTACACACACATCACACTATGGGCTATCACATAGAGGAAGTTATCAGTAGTGCAGATTACACACATTCACTCTGTTTCACAACAACTTCTGAAAAAAAGTTACGTTTTCTGTTTGTGTGTTGTTGTGTCTATTATTATTATTTTTTTTACTTTTTAATGATTTTTCTTTGCTTTTAGAAACGACCCCTGCGTGAAGTTCATGTGTCGCAAATGTACGAGATGAATGTTCGCTGAACTGACTGACAGACTGAATGCAGTCACCACATTTGCTCCTGGGGTTACCGCATCCATCATACGTGCAGCACTCCAGTGACTCATCGGTTGGAAATATAGGGTCACACACCCTTCATACTAACGGACCGTACACTCTGACTCAGAGTCTGTCTGCGGGCCGGTCAGTCGGCCACGTAGACGTCCTGCATGATTCACAACAATACGGATTGTCTGGTTTTGATCTAACAATGCTGGTTTATACTCAGGCTGCTCCTAATGCAGAATAGAACAGTTAAATGACTCAAATGGTCTTTTCTTTGCTATCACTGATCAAACATTAGTCTGACAAATACATTACAAATAACACAATACAGTGTACTTTGTGTCTCCGTCTTTCTCTCCTTCTCCTTCCCTGTGTCCTTCAGGCGTTTCTCTTTCTGCTGTTAACTGTTAAACAAAGAAGAGATGCAAAAACATTTTTAACAGAAAGTTGTATCAGAGTCCCAATTTCTCCTCTTATAAACCCTTGCAGTTTGACTCAGCCAAGCTCAGAGGAAGTGCAGGCTGAGTTAAGAGCAGCCAGGGGAGACAGCTGTGTCCAAACACTGGCTGGGAATTCATCAGGCTCAAAGCCGAGTGATATCACCACCTCTCTTCACAAAGCGTTCGCCAACATCTTCTCATCTCATGTCCCATCTGCCAGGATCTGCTGCAGCCACATGGAAAACCTGCAAGGTTGCCATACTTGAGTATTAAGACAAAGACAAAATTAATAGCAAAATAATATGTGGCAATAATTCACAATTGGTAAAGAGCATATGACCATGTTTTGCTAGGTTTCATATGATAGCAGTGTCCAACTAAATCAGTTATCCAGGCTCAGCTGTGAAGTCCAGCTCACTTAGCTTGCTAGCCTCTGCTTGACCATATTTTAGGCTGAATGTGTGTCAACTACTGTACCGCACAGGACAGTAAAATTTGACCATCTCATTGTTTTAACAATAACAAAAAAACAATTATTGTGTTAGCATTCAAGAGCTACAGATCCCATGAGACAGTGGCTAATGGGGTTTCATTATTATTACTAGTTTTTCATTTTTAAATGGCGGTCACGTCAACATCAAAGTCGCTATTATGGCTGGAAAACTTGAGCGTTTGATAATTTGGAACAAATATTGCTCTCTCATGTCCTCAAAGTTCGTTGTTCAAGGTAATTAAACCCAAATTCGATAGATAATGTGCTGTATTCTCAATGCCTTCATATGACCAACTCAACACTCACACACTCAACAGTTTTGATGTCCATTGACATGAGTGCCCGCAACTTGTAAACATGGAAATCTTTCCCATCGCTATCTCCACCCCATGTTGCATGAATGCCATATTCATGTCATGTGGAATGGAGGTAGAAAGTAGCATATTTAACACAAAATCAGATATATCAAAGTTTTTGGTAAAATAATGAATTGTGTAATCGCGACTTGAGTGTTCACATGTATTTACAGAATGTATTTACAATTACTGTCACTCCCGCAGGACACAAGCACAATAAGACATGAACGCTTGCTGTAGAAAAATATTAAAATAATGTAATATTAGTTAAATACATTTTCATTTTGCTTACATTTTTCCAGATGTACACACATTGTGAGCAATGTGGGATTGTTTAAGGACACTTCAACAAATGGAGCCTTGGATCAAACCAACAACTCTACGATTAATGGCTGATCCACTGAACCAACACTGAACTGCCTGGTACAGTAGTAGATAGCTATTTCTTTTAGAATATGGACAGAAAACCCCAGGAACATGTTTCAGCTTTTCACAAAGACCGATGGAAGAGCGCTCTAACCCACTGAGTGTCTGATGCAAGTGGAACAGAGGAAAGAGGCACAACTTTATTCTGCAGAATGATTACAGCTATTACATAACTGTCAGACTTTCTGTTGTCATAACACCCGGTGTTGTGTTGTGTGTTTTGTCCAGTTTTGAAATATTTTTTTTTCAGTGCACACACTCGACATTGTTTCTTAGTTACCAAACAAGCCAAAAAGTCACGTGTCACTTTTTTCCCTTAAGGAATGAGTCTTTAGAAAACCATCTAGCACCTGCTACTGAGCTTTCTATTCAGCTGCATGGACTTCCACAGCAGTAAATTCACTGCTCTGTCAGCCCCAACACACCCACACATTGTTCAGGCTTCCCAGTGGCCACAGTCACTGGACTGTGTGTGTGTGTGTGTGTGAAGCATCTGTCTGCTTAGAACAGTGTGACCTAATTCCTAAGGTGGAGAGATGAGGCTAAATTTCATCACACCATACCACCACAGAGATGTTATCTTGGGTCAAGGTAATACAGCTGCTCTTTGTGAAGGTCACAAATACTATCAGTCAAGTCATAGATAAGTCACTCTGATAGTGATGATGGAGATCATAATGGGTGTGCAATTTAAGGGACTGCATGAGGTCAGAGAGAGGCAATAATAATTACCTCCATGACGGCCAAACCTGCCCATCAATCCTCATTTGAGTGAGTCTGGAAAGCTTGTTTCTGCCAGGGAATGAGTGGCACTTTGGTAAATATTATTAATATGCTGCTTTCCACTGAGGCAGTTCCCTTTTCCTTTCAAACTGTCGTTATTAAACTCTGTATAATTTTAGATCATCTCTCATCTTCCTTTTGTCTCCAAAATCCTTGAACATTATGACAAATTACTAGATTGCCATGCTTCTAATAGTCTTTTTGAGCCCTTTTTGTTTCAACCACTTCACAGCACTGAAAAAGCTTTTTATCAAAGTAGATATACTTCTCACATTAGAGGCTGGGACTCTTATTTTCACGTGTGGGCAAAAAAAACCTCCAGCTCACCTGACTCTCCTGTCTTTGGACTGTGGTGGGAAATCAGAGCACCTTAAAGGAAAGCCTCATGAGCGCGACAAGAACCTGCAAACGGCACTCAGAAAGAGCTCAATCAAAACCTGGGACCTTCCTCCTGTGAGGCAACAGTTCGAACAACAAGGTGAACAGAAAGGCAAAGACACAGACACACACACACACACACACACACACACACGAACCTCTCCACATACATATGTAAACATGTCGAACAGGCACAGACATGCTCACACACAAACACATCTACACACACACTCTCTCTATGCCTCAGTACACTCATACGTACGTGCATACGTACAGTAAATGTAAAACATAACTGCATTATCACATTCACACATTTGAAGAGACCAACGTGAACACACGCACACTCATTAATGCCGCCCTCTCCTTGCACTGGCAGCAGGGACATCTGGACACCAGTGATGTGAAGACCTGCTGGAAAGCTGAACCTGATATTCGACTCGTGTATTTCTGTCTCTTTGTGATGTGGACACACATCTGTGTGTCTCTGCCCGGCCTATTCATAGAACGACCACTTCAGCAGTCTTGAGGGGCCTCCCATGGGAATCCATCTTGATGTAAAGACTGACACATGGTTGCAGGATTTAGTGCATTCGTCTTTCTCGGTCCATTTCTCCATCTATCCACCCGTCCTTTCATTCACCTTAGCTTGGCTCCTACTCCCATGCTCTCTTATCTCCCTCCACCCATCCCATCCCACGCCGCTCTGTTCTCTTGCCTTTTGTCCAAGTCTCCTACATTCCCACACTTCCAGCCCTGTCCACTGGCAAGGCCAACGCTTCTACGGGACTGACCCATGCTGCCAAAAAGATGCCCACCTCTGCCAAGTGAGAAGGTTGTTTTAGACGAAAGGGCAACCCCCCTCTGCCCTCAGAGGATCATGTGTTATGTCAACATGGTCTCTCAGATCGGTGCCAGCTGCCCAGCCTCAGGCCGAAAACCATCCAGCACCGTACCCCTGGTGCAGAACAGCGCACATAGGTGGACTCACAGTGGGATAGTGCCCACAGCCTCCCTCTGCCAACTGTACTGAAGAAACAACACGGAGACGGGTGTCTCCATGCCAGCTTCCTGCCATCGCATTAACACAGTCTGGCGTGCACTCATAGTCGGCTGGCTGGACCGACAGACTGTGAACAGCAGCGTGCACAGCTGTGAGGGACTCTCAGCTTGTGGCTGAGGTCTCATTTGAGCACTTCGTAACATGAGACTTCATAGGAAATAAAATCAAAGGCTGCAGCACAAATCAGTACAGATGCAATCAGTAGCGGGCTGAAGGAAAGGAGGGGCATAATGTCTTCCTTTACATACATGTGGGAGACACGTTACGTTTATAAGCCAAGGCAATCTTTGAGCTTCTATCCCCCACGATGCAGTTAGTGTTTGTCCAAGTGTGGACGGAGAGCCACATTAAAGATCGACAAAGTTTAAAGGGGCACTTCACAGATTTTACACATGAATCAATCAAGTACCACTGAGCCTTTGAAAACTGTTGTGCAAAGTCTTCTGTGGCTCTGCGAGGAGATTTCTGAAGTCTGAGAAAATAACCCCGATGATGTCATAGTGATGTAAGCAGCGTTGTCTCGACTTGGAGACTGAGAATTTATAACAAAAAGCCGCCTGTGTTACAGACTTGCAGGAGAGAGTTTGAAAGATTGACTTTACCGGGCAGGGAGAACGACACCATTGAGTTGCATTATGGGAAATGTAGGAAAGTCAGGATATCTTGACCTCTTTTGCACAGATTTTTCTGGAGTATTCCTTCAAGTACATGAAACAGAACTAATTTGATTGTGGTCCCTGGTCTGTCTGCACCTGCTGCACTGCCACCACAGAACCAATATGGAAGTGTATCTGCCCATAGTTAGCGACCTTTCACCCCTGGTGCTCAGCGGAAGGAGGGGTGCCTCTGACATTAGATTATTTCAGCCACACCTGCTGCTGGGGCCAGGACGGGGTCGCACCCTCCTGTCTCCCTCCACCTCTGGAAATAGACCCTGTTGCTACAGAAGTTACATAAGTCCCTGCTTTGTTGAGTGGTTGATTAATGAGCACAGAAGGTAAGAGACATGTAATATCTATTTCAGTGCGTCTGTGTGTGGGTGTTATTGCATGGATGACTTTACATTCTTGGGAGGAAGTGAATGTCCCACTTCTTCCTACACTATTACATGCGGTCTATTTTGGTGAGTCGCTCTCTTTGGTGGATTACAGTACATAACTACATCCACATTGCAAGAAAACAATTATGCAATGCCTAATTTAACAGTAATTTAAGGTAGATCTTATTTTATTTGCCTGCCCTGAGTGTGCAGCACTATGCTGGCCTCGGTCCTGGAGAGGAAGCTAAAGATTCGGAGGTTTATCAGCAGGTCATTGAAACGGAGAGACAAGGACAAGGACACACCAGTAAGTGGTGTAGGTGTTGGTGGGTTAATAAAGTGCAGAGATGGTGAGGAGCCAGCTGTCATTCAAAGATCCCCACTGTGTTACCGCTCCAGTTCAGCCGTTCAGCAGCTCTACATCTACTGTGCTCCACGACCTCTGTAGGAAATCAACACCTCCTTGAGTGATGTGATTTTAGTATAAAGGCACTTTCTGAAAAAGATGAAAATTCAATGTAAAATGTGCTATTTGATTTAACTTAAAAGGGTATTCTACGCTGTAAATGGCAGAATGTACATTAAAAAGGCAGTCCAAAATAAAGAAAGGAGGCACGTGTTAGTAAAAGAACAATATTTCATATTTTAATATTATCTGGCAGGCATCAGCTGTATTAAATACACATATTGCTTTCCAGTTCTTTCAGAGTGGATTAAGTTTTCAGTTCACATTTACGCATGTAACCAACTTTATTCCAGTCAACGAGTGTCAAACCTTAATCTGACTGTTTTGTTAATACCAAGGCAAATAGAATTTGAAACATGTATTATTTACATAAGATACAAAAATATATTTCACAAAAAGAAAAGACAATAAGGAGCTCTATAAAATTACAAATATATTTCTATTATAAAAAGCTATTTTTAAATACTCTTCCAGCTTAAGTTTTGGGTGAGGGAGTGTAACCTGGTCTGTGCGGTGGGGCGATTTGTGATTCTGACAATAAATGTTCCAGTGACTCTTTGCAGGATATATTCCACATCTTCACTCCTCACACCGTTTCATGGAGTCCATTACCTCATGGCTGCTGGGTATTCTTGTCCTCAGGTTTCCTACAATGCTAATTTTGACCCTTCTTGTGGCCCTCACGGCCCAGCAGCCAGGTGGCCTGGAGTTAGTAGAGCACTGCTGGGTTAACTTTAGGAGAGTGCTGGCTAGACCTGATGCCGTGGTGGAGCCACTTGGAAGTTGCTGTGCCATCCAGCTGTATCCTGTTGGGTGGTTTTTCGGTGTGGGGGCCAGGCGCATGTTTGCTGCTCAAGGGGGGGTCCAGACATCCACTCCCTCCCTCCCTCATGGCTACACTCCAAGATGACTGTGAGCCTCCGTGTCACATGCCTAAGAAGAGACAGAGACAGAGACAGACCTGATTAGAACAGGACTCCCTGGCTCCTTGGTTGCCAGCTCTATTCTCAGAGCGGCGGACGTTCGGTTTTACAGGCTGGTCATCGTAAACACTGGTGGCCCTAATAAACACGCCATTCTCCGAGGCTAACAGGGGGCTGGCTGACTGCCCGACTGGCTGACTGAATGTCCAGCTTTACAGAGGGACTGGACGCCCGCGAGCTGTGAAAGACGGACATTCAGTGGTTGAAACACAGAACAGAGCAGGGCGGTGCAAGGAAAAAACATGGAAATACAGAAAGTGTTTCAACTCCCACTTCTGTCTCATTCCATTCCTGACATTTACAGTTGGTATTTCATCCCCGGTTCGCAGCAGCACACATTCCTCATACTCTGATGCAAGTTCCAACACTCACAAGCCCCGTAGTAAAGAAGAGGTCCAACACAAATTAGCCATGTATGCCTATCACCCGTGACGTTCTGTAAGCTACTAAACAACGCCCTATTGGCTTCTCAGGTTACAGTTTCATGCATGTACATACGCTCTGTGTCTGAGTTGTACTATATATACATGAAAAAAGGATAAGGGGTGAAAGGGATGGGGCAAAATATAAAACCCAGAGTTCATAGTGCTATGTGGTGTGTACAAATTGCATGGTCTTGGTAGCAGCACTTTCTATAAAGTTGAGTGACGGGTGAAAAGGGATATGCTGCCTTTCTCTCCAGTGTAACCCCAGAGGCCTCATGGTCCACATAACACGCCCCGGCTCCTTCCCAGTCCTGACACATCATTGTTTCTTAGAAACCTAAGGGGAGTGACTCCTGTGTCACTTTATGAGTGGTGGTTAGCATAGCTGACATAGGGAACAAACGCTCCTGTTAATCCCGAGTAGCGGGCGGCGCCAGCGCACGGGCTAATTCATCAGGGGTTCTGACAGCTAGGTTGCATTAGCACTTACTCTCTAATGTCCTGTCAAGGTCGGCGATGAAGTCCTCCAGTTCTTTAGTGTCGCCGAGTTTGGCTGCAAGGGAAAGAAAGAGATTCAGACTTCAAACTAAGAAAAGCAAAGATTTATTATTATTATCAGCATCTTCAATCACATATTGTAAGACTGAGGTCATGTTTCCTTTATATGACTTATATTTTGTAATACATCTCGCTTTGATCCATGTCTCATTAAGTAAACCTGGATTTTTATTTTATTATTATTTAGTATGCAAAGTGACAAGAGCGTGTGTTTAAGCACGAGGAGTGTAGCTCACGTTTAGGTGACATGAGAGGAGGTGTGGTGGTGGTCGGGGAGAGCACGGTGGGGGAGTTCAGCCTCTCATCACTGAAGCTGAAGCTGTTTCTGTTGAGCGACTCTGCACCTGTCAGACAGAGACAGAGAGAGAGAGAGAGAGAGAGAGAGAGAGAGAGAGAAGACAAAATGCAGACAAATTAGATTAAGTGAGCGCTCACTTTTCAATGTGCCCAACACAACACACACAAGTCTGATCTGTGTCACTGGAGCAGCTTCAGGGTGTAATCATTGCATTCTCCTATAATGACACCCTTCCTCTGGACTGTCGCACGCATGCATGTGCTTGTATTTGCACGTGCAGTGGTGTGTATACACACAAACACATACTTCGACACGGGCAAGGTGTAGAAGCCTCTGCTGTAAAAACTGTTCTCCAAGGCCAATGCTGAGCCCTGAGAAGATATGACCGCTGTAATGACATCTTCTCTGCAGTTCCATAAGCAAAGGTTGCTATTCTGGACAACTCCAAAGTCAAAAAATACCATTTGTAACTCAGCGACTAAATCAACCGTGGCAGTTAGTGACAGCAATATAACACGTTGTCCTGGGCAGAGAGGTCTCTGAAGTCAGCCAACTCCTCCAATGCTCTTACGCAAGATTTATCTCCGACGCGTTTAGAGTGTGACACCAGAGGAGAGCTCGTTCTCGTTCGGGCTGCTGTTTCTGTCTCCTCTGTACCACCCAAACTCTAAACGGATGGCTGCATAAATGATATAATGGCTGCTTTGATTCGGCCAGATCATATTTCAAGACACATAACGTAACACATTTTCACTGTTTGTCTGGTAAGAAAAGGAGGGAGACAGAGAGAGGAAATGGAGACTTTCTGCAGCTAGATTCCTGCACTACAGGATAGAATTTGGCTTGACTTCATTCATTAAAAGCACATTTTTGTCATTCACATCTGTTTGCAGAAGTATAGAATCTTGATAAAAGTGTCAACCTTCCTGACCACGATAATCTATACCGTATGTGAGTATGAAGTAAGTGTGTGTGACAAAAAGAAGATTAGGCAGCACTTAAAGCTGACCTTGTCTATCTCACTCCTCTGTGCGGACCTTAACAGTGTCTCAGATGTCGACCACTTACTTACGCCCCCCCCTCTCTGACCTGTACCACTCCCACCACTCAGCACTCAACACACAGCGTCAGATAGGAGACGCCACACGCAACGGGGAGCACCCAGGCACACACACACTCATGCAGAGCTGTGGCCTTAGCATCAGCGTTTGACTTGGACATGAACCGGCTCATTTCTCAGTTTTCATCTCTGCCCTTATATTCACTTCTGTTGCTCGCACTCTCCCTCTTCTACCTTCTCTCTATCTCTGCCCCCCCACTCAAACATGTACACTCTAGGGTGGATCTCTAAGCCCCTGCACAGTCTGTGTCATTCATCTGCACGTTCAACAGTCCATCCATCCATCAGGCTACAACACAATAGGTCGTCTCTGCGCGGGACAGGTCCCCCTTCATTAGACTGCCATGGAGAGGACAGAGCTCACGCAGGAATCTGATCCCTTGAGCAAATCAACAAGCTCATTAACACCACAGGCGCAGGTTCGAACACCTTCCCTTTGCTTTTATCACTGACGTTGCTTACTACAAGATCCTGAGTGGTAATGTGGTAATTATATGGATTCTAGCTGGAGTAGTAAACATTGTGGGCACTGATGATACTCTCACAAAGCCACTGGCACTCCAGTTATTATGCAATTACCAAATTGCTGTCCCAGAGGGAAAAATCTGCATGAAATGATATTTTATTCACATAGGTTTTAGAAACTACTGCCTCTTGGGCGTCTGTCATGCGTGTGATGGGAGGTGGTCCGGTCTGCAGTTAACTGGACATCCTCTCTCCACTATTAAATGTCTCCACAGACGGCTTTTCCATAAAACGTAAGCGATCACTTCACATCTTCCCTTGGAGCTCCACAGCCCACTCACACATGCTCGGGAAACTATCTTTGCTCATCAGGGACCTGCAGCATATTTTTCTCTGTGTGTCAGCATATGAGGCTATCCCACTTGGGTTAGAGGCAGCCCGAGGCCAGCTCTGCAGCTGGGGGAGCAGACTGTATGTTAGAGTAATATAGTAAAGTATGACAGTAAAACTTTAGAGAAGCAGCCACAATATGGGGGCAGGTGTGCCAAAATATGCAGCAGCAGCAGCAGCAGCAGCTTAATCGGACCCAAGAATCTCTGGACTATGATCAAGGATATCTCTCTCTCTCTCTTTCTCTGGGTTCATGCTTGTGTATGAGAGCATGCATGCGTGTGCAACAGTTTGGCAGCAGTCTCCCCATCAGCCCTCTTGATGGCACATGATAAGAAACTGCACGCAAAGGTGTTGCAGTGCAGAGGAGGAGGAGAGGGAGTAACGCTGACTCCAGGACTCCAAGACCGACTTCTTGGGACTGTATCTTACAGCAAAGTGGGCAGAACTCCTTCAGACCACCAGCCATAAGTGACAGACGCAGAGAACAAAATATAACTGTATCTCTTCTACAGTGCCTGATCTCCATTCTGGCCCCCCAGGTGTCATTACCGCTCCCTAAACCCGGTGAGTGTAGCCCTCAGTCCCAACTTACTCTCTGAGTCGCTGATGCCGCTGTCGCTGACGCTCGCGCTGCTCCTCCTCTTCACGGTCTTCAGGTGTTCGTCGTACCTGAAGTGTCGCTTCTCCACCGGCGACGTGAAGTCTTCGATCACCGCGTCGAACTCGCACAGCACGTCGTTCAGGTCCTCTTCGTTGACGAACTTGGCTGCAAGGAAATGCCAGAAAAAGCATGAAATGTACATTTATAATAAACCTAGTCTGTGTTAATGGAGCCTAATATCATGCCAATATGAATATATGAGAATTATGTCAAATTAAAAAACATAATATCATAATATTTCCTATTGGAATATTGTATTTAAATACTTCCTACAGGATGTTATTGGAATATGAACCTATTGTGACAATGGATGCGTAAACAGCAACCCAAGCAGGTCTTCTTGTTATTACAAATAAAAATACATAAATGATATTTACCTTGAGCTTTCAGCTTTGGAGACTTCATTATTCCAGTAATTTGAGATGATCCGGTGCTGTCCTGAAAAGTCTGTGTTCTGTGTGTAAGTGTCCCTCAGTGTAAAGTCCCACTCTGTCCTCCTGCGCGCAACGCTCCTGAAGGTCTTGAACTGACCCTCCAGCCCGAGGACTGCCGCCTTTTAACGAGCCCTGCTCGGCGGGGGCGGCGACAACCGGGGCAGAGAGGGGAGGGGAGGGTGTGTGTGCGTGTGTGTGCGTGTGTGTGTGTGTGTGCGTGTGCGTGTGCGCGCAGTGACCAATAAAACTTTTCCCGGTTGAAGTTACACACCCCTGACGTCTCCCTCATAAAAGTATGTTTGTAAACAACTTGTGTGTCACTTGCCAGCAGAGGTGTAATACAGAGATATTTATAACCATGACCCAGTGCGTTTAATATTCAATCACCAGGCAGATCATGACCGAGCGAGGCCAGACTGTGATGAACAGACATAAACAGTTTCTGGACTCTTGTCTTGATTGTTTTTTAATGACACAGAGCCTCAAAATGAAGCAAATTAAATAAATGTTCAGCGGTGGTGGAAACTAAAGTACAGTGACTCACTCAAGTAGCACTGGTCCTTATTACAAGTTTAAGGAGCTTGTACAATTTTACTTCATATCAGAAGCAAGCTTTGTACTTTTTACTTCACTGCATGTGTCTAACAGTAATTTTTACTGTTACAAATAATTATTTTTCATACAAAGCATGTGATGAGCTTATAAAATGTAATGCATTGTTATAGATTTAACTGCCCAACAGTATGTAAAAATTATATAATTAGCTCCACCGCCAGCTAAAACATTACAACTCTGCTTATATGTTACTGCATCAATAACAAGTGGATATAGTAATAATATAACAGTAGTTGTACCTTCACAATGAGTACTTTACCTTTGCTTCATGAGCACATTTTGCTTCTGTTCTTTTACTCATGTCATGTTTTGGCTGTAGGATTTTGCCTGTGATGGAGTGTTTGTACATTTAGTTTAAGGATCTGACTATTTCTTCCACCATCAATGTTTAACATAGTTAGTAAGGTTAACATGGCCCCCAGCCTCAGTTAGTGAGTGATTTTCATTCACACAGTGAAAAAACTTTGCATGTATATCGAGAACCTCCGGATCCCAACAGCCCCAGCAAAATTAAAAGTAAAAAAAACATTATTTCATTGGCATATTTGTACAGCAGCAAATGAAAATAGCATCAGAATAATTCACTCCTGCGTCATTAAAGCCACAGCTGTCATTACATTCCTGATAACATGAAGTTGTGAGCTTTAAATCACGAGGTCCTACTGTATCTGACGTGAAATCGACTTCTGTGAATGAGTTAATATATTTAAAAAGCACAATATTAGTTTTTTTATTTAAGTCACATTTTGAAGCTCAGAAAGAACTGCACTGCTCTCAGACAGGACCTTAAAAGTCATCTGGTTCTGTACAACATGATCTCCAGCGATCCCACCAGGTGGAAGTCTATCAAAACCTTATCACACTAGCATGGAAATATTTAGTCTAGGCCTGCTCTCCAGCAAAGGTGACGCTGGAGCGACACCTGGTGGTGCGCCGTCACAATTGCATGTGATATTTTGAACCTTTGAATTAGTCAGACGATTGCTTTGAGCTGTGGTGGGATGATATTTCCAAAATGTTCAGAAAAACAAATAGTTGAGCTTGGCAGCTGGAAACAGGAGTTGAAAAAACAATCTCAATTTATTTGCTTGTTTCTGAGCTTTCGACCGTCTCACAGAGTCTTCATCAGCATGTGTGATGCAGCGGAGACGTCTGAAACTACCTTGAGTTGAGATTGTTTGGTCAAACACAAACAGTGTATCATGGTGAACTGTGAATTTTCATTTGCTGGTTTTACCTCACCCGTCTTTCCCTGGGTTTAGTTATATTGTTTGTCTTGTTGAAGGCTTGAAGCTGGTGTATGTCAGCAATAATTTAAGTTGTAAAAATGACGCTATCGGTTATTTTATTACATTACTTCCTAAGATGCTTGCAGCTGATGAGCACATTAACTGGAGCTATCGGCTTGGTGTCATTTGTTTCTCAGACATGAAGCAAAATGTTGTTTTCCAAGATAGTGTCTGGAGTCTGGATCAGACTCTGGGTGGCCTTCTTATTTATAAGACCTCCAACCGGATAATCTTCCGTTAAAATGTTCACAAGCAAGACACCAAACTTCTGCCAGCTCTGACCTCGGCAACAAGAGAATTTCCTGACAATAAAGTGTCACATTATTATTATGCACAGTATTTCCACAGTCAAATTACACAGAGACTAACAGCTGGTTCTCATCAGGACTGCCAGTTGTCTAATAAAGCTATCTGTGAGATAATCTGTCTTCATAGATCAGAAGCAGGCAGGACAGCCACGCTGAGACTTTCACACCACCAGTGCCCACTTTAACATGATCAGCAAATGGATAAACACGCCATGTGTTTGCAGCTGCACGTGTCTGTTGACTCTGGAGGCCCCGAGGTGCTGCTTAACGATGGGCCTGGCATCAGCAGAGGTGCTAAAAGTGACACCTTCAAGACACCATGAGAAGATATCAGTGCTCACATACTCATACTTGGGATACCAAGACCCCCTATTTGCAAACAGAATCCATTCATTTATGTACTCATACATCACTGAGCTGGACACTGAAAAATAAGAATGGTAATCATATTTATTGAAAAATAAATTACATGATTTCTACTTACATATTTACATTCATTTCTAATCATTTCTGGTGAACAAAATGCCAAATATCAGCTTAAAAACACACAACTAATGACAAAAGGGTTAAGATTACTCATTCTTACTGCACTTACCAATGATTTTAACTGGGCATATATGTGTATAATAAAACACTTGTATTAACTTGTAAAAGGTTGTATTACTTTTACTACTTTCACTACATCCAAATCTGGCAAGAAAAACAGAAATCTCCAAGAGACAGGAGTCCTGATTTATGTAGCAGTTTCAAAAGCTGTATGGTGAGTTTAACAAATGGCCTAACTAATAAATGTTTGTACGTGTCGGCTTTTGTCTGCACACACAAGCTGTGATTTATACATTTATGTATATAATATCCTCCTTACATGACCGTATGTGTGAAAGTGGATGTGCATATGTCTGGGCGTACAGTACATGTGTGTTTCAGTCTGCATGTAGATGTGCATCGTTGACCTGACCTGTCATCATCATCATTGGGTATGGATGTGTGTGTGTGTGTGTGTGTGTGTATGTATCACTCAAAGTCACAGCCCAGTAGTTCTATTCTCATGGTGATGGAGCCCATCCAGCTTTTGGGGACGATTCGGATGAAGCGGGAGAAAATAGGAGGGTAGATGTAGTTCTTTACGTGGTCGTTGTTATTTGTATTTCCAAAGAAAGTCTGATTTGATGAGAGAGAGAAACACATTGTTTAGAATCACTTCTCTGCTACTGTCAAAGAAAACTCCAGTGACCAGTGAAGCGGTTCATGTAATTACAATTTCCATGTGATTATGCTGCAGCTCACCTTGGCAGAGAAGGCCTCATCATCTGTGTACTGGTCCCAGTGTATCCCATTGTTGCTGTACTGCAGAGTATAGGAAATGACATACATCTCTTTGCCCAGAGACTTGGCTCCTTGTGTTATGATACCTGTGATCTTCTGTATTTGGGGCAGCTCCACCTGAAGCCACTGGTTCATGTCATTATGCTGTGGAAGAGACGGTGCAGTGAAAGAGAGAGATATCAGGTTTGACTTGTAGGTTGGTATGTGCACACATTTATGAACTACTGTGCTATTTCATTAAAAATTCACACATTTTCAAGGGTTTTCAGGGGTGTGTATGTGTACATATACTGCTAGAAGGGCACTCAGATGTTGTGCTACAAGATCTGTGAGTTCTACCTAATGCTCACTATAACTTTGAATGCATTCATTTTGATCTGTCATGTCAGTATTAGGATTTGTACCTTAGCCTGCCATGCATTGATGGTGCCCTGTCTGTCGAGGCGTGCAAGGGAGGGTTTCCAGGGTCCAGAGTACCAGCTGGAAGCTGTGGAGCTGGCTGTGATGCGACGGTCTTCTATCAGTCCGCTCTCCATCCCCAGAGGCACCGAGCAGCCTGAGGCAGGAGATTAGAAATGTCACATTTACAGAAACCCCCAACTCTGTGACAATACTGGTGTACATACTGCATGTGCACAGAAAGTATTTGTAAGCTGGGAGAAATTATTTCACATAAAATATACAAAGATTGTTTAACCTGGAGCACATGGTGGATGTGTCAATGTGGTGAAATTACAAAAATGCGTTAATGAGTTAATTAAGAAAAACACGTATACTGTAACATGGATTTACAGTAACAGTAACATCTTACCATCAAGCTCACAGCCGTAGTACTCCATGCGGACTGTGGCCATGTTGTACCAGTTGATGGGGTGGAGCCTGATGAACCGTCCAACCACAGGAGGAAAGAAGGTGTTTGTCTTTGTCTCATAAGCCTCCCGGTTCCCGGTGAATACCTGGTGAGAGAGGGAGAGACAGACAGAGAGAAGTAAAGAGGTGATCACACACTTCTCTCTTAGTTTGTAGCGTTCACATTGATCAAAGAGGTAATCAAGCTCCCCCCACCTTCCTGAGGTCCCTGCTGTCGCCCTTATAGAAGATCCAATGCCGGCGGTCGGTGCTGTAGGAGATAGAGTAGCTGATCACAAACTGGGTGTAGAACATCTGCCTGGCTCCCTGGGTGGCCACCTGGCTGATCACAACTGGTCGCTGGAAGTCCACCTGTACAGGGGGAATTCCACAGGTAGCAGATTGTATTCATATAGAAAACAAGTGCACACATGCAAATATAGTCAAACACACACACACACTTATTACACCCACAACACATACCTGAATCCAGCTGTGATTCTGCTCTGTGCTCCATGCGTTGTATTTACCGTGATTGTTTAATCTGGCAAGATTGGGCTCCCAGTATCCTTCAATGATAGAAATATCGTCATTCCTCTACTGATATATCTTCATATAGAGCTTTACTGCAATACTTGAGTAGCAATTTCACATGTCATTGTGATTGCAGTAGGACCACAGTGTATTTGTTGCAGACAGGAGGGGGTACGGCTACCTCTAGTGTTGATTGCTGTGATCTGGTTGTCTTTCACACTGCCTGATTGTAGACCCAGCGGACGATAGCAGTCTTGGAGGAGACATACAAGCAATATCTTAATATTAAAGCACAACATAACAGCATGTCAGTGTAGTTAGAAAATCAAGCTCTAGATGCTGCAGAGTGTTTTTTTATTGTTTGTACCATTATCTAGAACCAGAAAGAGGGTCTGCATGCCCTTCTGTTGGTTGAAACCGATTTCTGTCTCCAGCTGCCACAGACCAGGTTTGGATGGATACATCTCCAGAGTAGCAAAGCTCCCTGCAAAGACAGTTTGGTACAGTTGAAATATGCTGTCTCTGTAGCTATTCTCTGCATTACAGCTGTTTTGAGGTATCATCAATTGAAATACTGTAGAGTGTGACTTCTATTAAAAACTTCTGAGCACAAAAAGAAGCAAAAGATGTTATTCTGAATCCACTTAATAAATATTATGCTGCTCACCAGGCAGCATTGGGTAGACGGCCTGTCTGTAGCTGATGGTCTTCTTGTGGAGGAACGTCTGTCCGTGGAAGTGGACACTCTGAAAGTCTTTGGGAGAGCCCATGTTGATCAGGTGCCAGCACACAAGCTGGTTGGTGTACATCCTCAGGCCCTTCAGGTTGTATATAATGCCATTGATGGCTTAGGAAACAACAGACAAAAAGACATTTTATTATTATATTATTTTTGGTCAGGTGACTTTGTTTTTCTGTTCTGTAACTAAGTCTTGAATGCATGGAAGAAAAGGTCCTGCAACTCAGTCAATTCTCATGTGTTATGTTATGTTATATAATTCTTAGGCTAGTTGAAGGTACATAATGCATTACAATGGAACTTGAGGTTCTCCTTGAAGTTGGGGTCCAAAATTCTCCTTCGGCTTTTCCTCTGCATCCTCTCGTGGTTCTTCTCGTAGTACCAGCTCTGCGACTCATCAAAGGTCATGAAAAGCAGCGTGAACTCCCTCATGTCTGTTAGCTTCTTGTTGAAGGTGCCCTCTCGACACACCAGCAAAGGCCCAATCAAGCCAGAGTGGATATCCCTTTCCTAAGAGATAGAGCATACACTAGGTTTAATTTCCCACTGTGCCCAACCCTGACACACAGTTTAACGTGTCACATTTAGTTTAATCTTAATTTAAAGCTCCTGTGTGTATGTGATTTATCATTTTTCAAATGATTCAGGTGGCATAAGTTTGTGTTTGTTGAAAAATGATATAATCCTGGTGAAAATCGGTGCAGTGTGTGCCCATTCATTCATATTTGTAATAGCATTTCTTTGATGCCTGCCTACTAAACTTATATTTAAGTTTGTAATTATCTACAAAGTACAAATTACTCACAGGATTAACACCTGAGTAGTAGGCCCAGGTCCGACAGTGAGACTCGTCTGCCGATGGTCCAACCATAGAATTGACTTTCCATATATATGTGAAGGTGGTATTGGGTTGAACCTCATTGTCATATTTATACCAGTACTTGGAGCCATCTTCATAGGACAGACCCTCTGTCTGCTTGGTATAGGAAACCCCATTTGGGTGTAAGGAATATGGACGGTTGGCATTGTTCCTGAACACCACCTACAAGACAAAAAGACACATTCTGTGGTTGGGTAGTTTTGGCTTTAAATGAATAGTTATACATTTTGGAAAATGCATTTTCTTGCTGAGAGTCAGATGAAAAGATCAATACAACTCTCATGGCTGTATGGTAAATATGAAGTTTAACACAAGACTGTAAACAGGGGGAAACAGGAAGACGCAGGAAGTTACTGTGCCTAGCCAAGAAATAGTCACATAACCCCCCATGAAACCACAACATGTCATTTTTACACTATGGGTTTCTGTACGGATCAAATAAAAGAGATTTAACAAGTTAATTATTGAGACCTGGTAACCTCATATTCACCTTACAGACGTGTCTGTAAGAGTGTCTTATTTGCTTTCTTGTCAGACAGAAGAAAGCAAATAAGTTTTCGCCTCAAAATGTCGAACTACTCCATTAAGACATGGTTTAGATAAAACAACAAAAAACTGTGGCAATGAAGCCTCCACAACGAAAATACATTTTGAAAATGTGGGGTCACAGAAGAGCTATACAGGTCATGGCAGCTGATGCTGACAGTCTTACCATGATGCTTTGTCCAACCTCCGCCTTCAGGACGGGTCCCAGGATGCCTAGATGCTCATCTATCTCTCCACGGATGTCAGGTGTGCTGAAGCTACTGTCCATGTAACTTCGGAAAACCACCTTGGTGAACTTAGTCACTCGGCTGTTTAGCTGCGACTTGTCTTGTCTCCTGTGGAGATAACAGGACCTTATTTGAGCTTTGCACGTGTATGGATGTGTACCTGCTGTACAATTTTCCAGTAAATCTGATATCATATGACTCTTACTGCTATCTCTGAGTTTACCTCTGCCCGTAGCCGGCATAGTCCCACTCAACCTCCTCTGCAGCGATGAAATAAGTATTGACATTCGGGCCTGATAATTTTAAGTAGTATTTGGTGGTCTCGTCCAGGTTGAGATTCTTGATGTCTTCACGGCTGCTGTAGGGATCTTTGTAGGTCACATACTCATATTCATCTGCTTTCACATCTGGCTCATCCAGGCCTAGATGCTGTGGTTCATCCCCAGGAACATACAGCTCGTAGTCGCTGAAATCGGGCCGGGGCACACCGATGACCACGGGCATGTTAATGAGATTGTCCTCATCAGAGACAGGTTGTGGTACATTGGGTCGTGACCCGCGCGGGGTCATGCCTGGATTGAATCCACGAGGAGAGAAAGGTAAGCCACTCCTGAGCTGAGGCTTGTATTCTTTCCTCTTCTTTGTTTTCATGCCTTGGCCCTTCTGCGGCCTCTGTCGGAGGTTCACCTTCCTGGTCTTTTTTGGTGTTGGTGTTGTTTGAGGGGTCTCTTTCTCAAAATATTTCAACATGTAGTCAGGAATCTCCATTGGTTCTATTTGGTGAGTTCCCTCATAAGTCCAGTTGTGTCCCTGCGTTTTGACGGAGGTGGTTTTAATGCCCTCTGTATTGTTTTCTTTAAGGTAGATAAAAAATTCTTCACTGCTGTCTGAGGCAATTAGCTCCTCAAAATTGCTCTTTCTTACAGCAGCGTTGGAGAGGTTACCTGAAACCGTCTCATTAAAGAAACTTTCTGCAGAGGATGTGTGGTTCAACTCGCCAAGAAGAGATGTGACATTCTCCCTACTCTCTGAACTGTATGTGGATATATTCACTGTGACATTCTGTAAGGGCCCAGTTTCGAGTAAAATATGTGTTACATTTTCAAGGCTGGAATTGGTTGGAACAGTCACAATTTCAGAGGAATTCATTTGAGGTCCATATTCCAGCTCTGCTGCGGTGATCAGAGAGTCAGTGTCATTGGTTTTCTTTGTTTTCTCCACCTCCAAATCAAAGATAGTGAAGTTGCGTCTGTCTGTGCTGCTGGTGTCAACCTCTCCAACGTCAGCCGCTGGAATAGATGAATGGTTTGTTCCATCTACTGACATGTTAACGTGGTTCGTTTCTGTGTTATTCTCACCTTCCTTTTTTGTACTGCTGGACAGAGAGGTGACATTGACCTCGGGTGTACTGTGGAGATTGTTGGTTCTGGAATTGTATCCAGGCACAGAGTAAGCGAACACGTCCCCTCTGGTGTGTCTCTCCTCAGAGTCCTCGGCCACGATCGAGTCCACAGAAGTCTGGTTATCATCAGTCAGGGTTGCATTCATTCTTCCAGTCTCCAAGACAGAACTTGAATTTCCACTTAATGTTACCGTAAGATTGGTAGTTTCTTGTAATGCTACTGTAAGATTGTTAATCTCTGTGGATACATTTCCAACCGTTGATAATGTTGTAGCATTGTGAACTGTCGTGTTCTTTGTGTCAGACACTTCAACATTACCAAGATTTGAGGCAACTACAGAAGCACTGCTATTTGTAGTTAGACTGTCATTCTTTAGTGATATATTTGGGCTATAAAAAACGGTTGTGTTCTCTATTTTATACACAGAGGAACTGTCAATAGTTGATGGCGTACTACTGTTCTGCATATGTGTTGTATTCTCACTGATGCCTTGGTCCACCAAATTAACAGCCGTAAGGTTTGATGCATCCACCTCTTTCCAATTTGAAAATAACGCGTCATGTTGTGCTTTTGGCTTTGTCTCCTTGAAATGAAGGGTGGCATTCATATCTCCGTCAAGCACATCAATAGCATCATAGTCGAGGAACGAGAGGTCCAGCTGCTCCACATCTGAGCTACTAGATTGGTTCTTCAGAGACCTGAGACCTAATTCATCTGCAAACATTTCTGTGTAAATATCTACCTCTACTGGTGTTTCTATTACAGGTTTTGGCTTCTCCTCTTCCTTCTTGATATCATCCAAACTCACAGGGTTCCACACAGTGAATTCTTTGTGTGCTGCTGCTGCATCTTCATAGTCAGTGTACTCATACTGGTAGTCACGATAGCACTCAACATCCTGAAACTTTACGCGCATTCCTTTGGTTGTGTCATGGGAATTCAGGGACGCCAGGAGCCAGACACCTGGTTCAAGAGAGACACACAAAAACATCCATGAAAGACCTTTAAAAACACTAAGCAGTTGTCACTCGCAAAAGTTGGTGGCATTCATTATCAATCGACTCTGTGGACTTACACTTAATATCACACAGTCAGTACGCTGACTTTCTGCTGTCACAATATAATTTCTCAGTTAAAAGTATCCTTACAGGTAAAAAAAACGTAAAAAAGGCACCGTGAGCCCTGACTGACCAATGTTGTCCATGTTCATAGTGATGGTTTCTCCAGTCATGGGGTAGAGGCTGAGAAAGTCCTCTGTCCGCTCATTCAGCACAAATGTATGGCCGTAGAAAGTAGCTGTCTGGATGTAGTCTTGTGCTCCAATACTGGACATGTGCCATGTTGCAACCTCACCATTGCAGAAGCCCAAGAGTGGACCACTCTCAAACACATAACCATTAATTGCTGTAAGGAAATTTAAATGAATATTAGTCCAATGCAGTTAGCTATATGAGCGACTAATGTAATGAATACATCGTATCTTTTACGTTGAGCTTTTATTAACTTACTGTGCATGACATTGGACTTATAAAAGTCCGGGTCTGCCTTGTTGACTTTGGATCGATCACAATATTGTCGAATGTTGTCGTCCACATACCAGCTCTTGTTCTCATCGAACACAGCCAACATGGCATGCTGCTCCTTGTCTGCTTTCAGCTGTAGAAACAAACCAAAACCTCTATTCATTTTGAAGTATCTTACATTTATAAAATATTTTTGATTGACTTTTAATCTTAAGTTTTCTCTTGTAACACATCTAGTAGGAATGTGTACATTTGTAAGACTAATATCAGTAGTCGGACAAATGGGACAAGTCTTAAAAGTGTAATACGGAATCAATGTAATTAGTAAACCTCTATTTTATTGTCTGCTCCTCTCACATTGGCTCACAAAACTGTTACAGGTCAATCATCCACAACACAACCAGACACCATTCATTACTGCAAAACTGAAGAAAACATCAATTGTAAAAAGGTTTTTCAATGTTAACTGCATTAACCGAAAGCTAAAGAGAAAAAGGAAAAAAAAACCTTTAAATTCACCTAACTTTATCTCCCAGAATTTCTCCAGTAGCTATTTTACTATGTAAATAAATAACTCACTCCTTGTTATTCATGTCGATTGTTGCTAACATACTATACTCACAGTGACAATGCTAACATGGTGATGTTTAGCAGGTAAAATGTTTACCAAGTTCACCATCGTAGATTAGTATGTTAACATTTGCTAATCAGCACTAAACACAAAATACAGCTGCGGCTGATGGCAATGCCACTGCAGGTGTTTGGTAATAAACCAAAGTATTGGAGAAATAAAAATTGGTGACTGGCTAGATGAAAAGTTAAGGGATCACCAAAATGATCATAAATCATCCTGAGGGAAGCATGAATGTCTGAACCACATTTCATGGCAATCTGTTCAATAGTTGTTGAGACATTTCACTCAAAAACACTGATGTCAACCTCATGGTGGCACTAGAGGAAAAGCCATTAGGATTCATCCTCTGTGGACCATGAAAGAAATCCATTTAATAGTTGTGGAGATATTTCAGTCTGGACCAAATTGGTGGATCATCTCCGAGAGCCATGTGTTTAAAAAGGTTGAAAGCAGAATCTTTTTACCTGCACGTTCCTGACATTGAGGGACTGACTCTTGCAGATGAGGATTGGTCCGATCAGTCCGGAGGCGATGTCACGTGGTGTGTCCACTGCACTGTGGTACAGTCGTGTCAGACATCGAGAGTCTCCGTCCAAAGGCTCGTCCTCTTCGACCACTCTCCATACATAGGTGTGTGTCTCACCTGGCTGGACACCATGAGACTGGTTGCCTGGCAACCACATTGCGATATACCTTATCAATTTTATTGCAATCATATTATATAATCAAACCAGAGTGGATAGTCCACCATACCCAGGTGTTTGATTCATTAGTTTTACAGTGAGGAGAGATTTAGTACCTCCTGCTGGGTAGTTGACTCCCTCTTCTGACTTCTCTATTGTCAGTCCATGTGGATAGATGCTGTAGGGCCTGGAGGCCATGTTATGAAAAACAATCTGTAAAAGGACATGAGGATGTGTGAGGACACTCAGTCTGTGGACAATGATAAACATTATGCCTCATAACCTGAAGTCCAGAATCAAAGTATTAGAGTAACGGATGATTTGTGAGTTGGTGCTCACAGTCATTGATCTGAATTACCACCGACTATGAGGTCAAAGTGCTGACTTTCAGCTTTGATTTGATAGTGCTTATATCCACAGCAGATAAACAGTGTAGGAACTGTAGCCATTTTAAACATAGTTCCCCATAAACACACACTAAAATCTTAAATATTGATTTGCAAACCCTTTGCCGTCAATAGCTGAAATCTAAAACCAGATATCAGCAGACACTCTGTACCTTTCCTGATAATACGCTGCTAGACCAGCTTCTTGTCTCACTTGTTTCAGGGATGTTTTACATCCAGTCTGTTCTATAGGCAGTAACCTGTTCAGTTGGACTGAGGTCAGGTGACTCAGTCCAACTCTCGGTCATAAAGAGGTCTTTGGTTGATTTGGATCATGGTCCAGCCCTACGATTGGGGCACTGTGTGTAAAAAGGGCTACGAGTCCAACACTGTTCGCCCAATACGCAATGTCCTTCAAGCTTTTAGGCACTTGAATTGAATTTCAATGTGCTGGATACAGAACCAAAACAATGCGTTCTGACTGTTCTGTGCTCTATTTCAAAGGCAGTGCCTTATAATGAAGGGGAACAGCAGTTTTAAGGTCTCTTCATCAGGCGCTTTCTAGTTTTTAAAACATTCAATATACTGTATTAATGCCTAAATGTTTGTCTGACATGCTTGTAAGGTGCAGCCCCTCCAAACCCCCTCCAGGCCAGAACTAAGACCTATAATGAAGCAGCTTTTAGAGTCTATAGCCCTACAGGTGACCAGAGTTTGCCCACAGTTTTAAATCAAAACTTCAGACAAACTCTTTTAGCTTATCATTTATGGTGCAATGCCTTTTCTGTTCTCGTGTTCTGTAATGAAGTGCGTTATGTGAAACATTTTGAATTATAATTTTGCTGACAAGGTGCTATAAAATTTGATTTGATTTTAACTGAATATGATCTCACCTTGATGACATCTCTGATTTGCGCTCTGATCACTGGGCCCAAGATCCCAAGCTCATTTTTCCTTTGCTTGGTCTCTAACCTTTCAGTGAATGACTCATTTTTGTACAATGTGTACACTGCCTTCTTGTACTTCCCGCCTATACGTGTTGGCGACTGTTTCAGGTACTGGAACTTGAAGTCCCTACACAAAAAGATACAAGGTTTTATTTAATTTTGAGACACTGATGAAACTAAAGCACTGGTGCCACACAGCCTCAACACTGCACTTCAAGCAGTGTGGGATCGGTGTTTTTAATCAGTGCAAAACTGTTCTCCCATTTCAATAGAACTTAAAGAGCTGGGAGACTCTCTTAATGGATGCAGCAGAATGAAAGATGGAAAATAACTCCTAATACGTTTAGCCTCTTCAATAAAGCAAAGTGAAAAGAAGGCCAGGTTTAGTGGGAAGAGACACACTAATCAGCAGCATCATAGTCTCCCCTTTGACAGTAAACAGAGCAATGTTTATCACTTCATTTACAACGCTATAGCAATAAATGAAAATACTACAGTAGCACCTCAAATTAATTATAAACACTCAGGATGTATTTTGCTACAGAGGGATGTCTGATTAGTTTGTAATTCATGTACACCTTGAAAAATGCTATGAAAGTATAAAATGCTTTAAAATGTATCTGTAAATGCTGCTCACTCGTCAATGTGTTCCACGTCAGGTGCATAGTCCCAGACAATTTCCTCAGCAGCTATGTAGTATTTCCACTCCCTGCTGTGTCGTTTCTGTTCAGTGGTCATCCGTCGCCGGGGTGCTTTGAAGCCGTCACACTTTTTCACATCCACGAAACCGTGCATGCCAGCTGCGATGGCAGAAACACAAATTTAGTTGATTGGTAAAAAAATCTATCTATGGTGGGTGATGGAGCACTTACCTTCCATGTGCTTGATGGTGTGTGAGGAGAGCAGCCAGCGGCCTGTGTGGAGAGCCACCATGCTGGCAGTGGTGGAGGAGCCGCTGATCAGGCCCACTGATGACACTTTATGTCCGGTCTGCTGCAGCACCTGCCCGTTCATATGCACTGAGAATACCTCAGGCTCTGAGCTCATTCCCACCAGGTGCAGGCTCACAGAGGTATGGGCGCACACACTGACATCTGGACAGAAAAGAGGAAACCGTTGAATTGTTTTGTTTATGCAGGATGTGCTGAATGTCTTTTCCCTGACTGTACGTTACAGATGTGGCGTCTTTCATTCACCATAAATCTGCACATATAAGCAGTGGTTGAAGAAGAATCCACATCATTCATTTGAGTGAAGAATTTCAGAAAAGTAGCAAGAAATCAGTCAATCATAGTCAAGCAAAAATCCTTTAGTTCCATCTTCTCAAGTGTGACGATTTGCAGCTTTTCTGTTTTCGAGCCATTTGAAGACTGGAGGAAATTGTGACGAGCAGTTTCACTTTTTTCTGACTTATCAAACAAAAAAAGACTGGCCTGAGTTTAAGTCATCAGTGTCTTTTGTTAAAATTAAAAAACAACAACTGACTGATTGGCTCACTCTCTAACAAAACGACTGACTGTTGGACAGACTAACCAGGTAGCGACCCCTCTGTGTATCCGTTGATGGTGTATTTGACATGGTTGGCATGGCTGTTTGGTTTGTACTTGCTCTCTTTCTCATCAAAAACCCCAAAGAGGAACACGTACTCATGGTAGACACCAATCTGCTTCCCCGACTCATCCAGACTGCCTGCAGAGAGAGACAATAGGGGAGAGAGTGAGAGAGAGATCAAAAATAATAAACAGCTCATGCAGATGCAGCAGCAACTGATATTTTGTGGTTTTACCGCTTACCAGGCTTGCAGATGAGTAAAGTACCAATGAGACCGGAGTTGTAGTCTTCGACAACATTCTGGTGGGAGATATAGGTGTGGGTGAGACAGGTCGGGTCATTTGGCTGTGGAGAAACATCTGACGTCACCTCCCAGTAGTAAACGTGTTCACCGTTAGGCTGCACTACGTCATCCTCTTTCTCTTTCTGTGATGTGTTGTCAAAGTAGTTGGCTCCTGCAGGGAAAAAAAGACAGTTTGAATAAGAGCAAAAACTCTGCATTATGGATAAATAAAGAATCATGTTGGAATGCTCTAATTAATTAAATACCCTCGCCAAGCAGGGGTCTGAGGAGATTTTTGATTTTCCTAACAAAATTTGGGAAAGGACATTCCCCTAAGTCCCAAAAATAATGAAGATTTAATGAAGAGTTTCCTGCAAGTGGTTCTTTAATTTTGAATTCCTCTGCACTCTGACTTTTGTATTAAAAACAAATTAAGGAGCACTTAGTGTTAATTTCCTACATCCACAATTCCACTAATGTCCTGTTATTTCTCTCTGTATGAATGGATACAGACAGTGGTTTCCTGAGGCTTAGCGATGCTTCCTGTTGGACTTCAGTACCGTCTACTTTGATAATCTGCCTGTCCTGGTTAATATGTTAGAAAAAGACAAACAAGGTTGTTTGTTGTGTTGGCCAATCTTGTGTAACATCATGAGCACCCACAATGACCCGAACAGACAGACTGCGTTATAGAGTGTTACTGGTGCCTTCAGGTTTGCCACAGCTGTCAGATTCATCTGCAGCTGAGTTAACAGGCACCCACCCTCTGACTGTTTCCCGTAAGCGACCCCGTGTGGGTGGATGCTATGTGGTCCGGTTGCCATGTTTCTGAAACTGACGACAATCGTCTCTCCCTCCTCCGCCCTCAGTGTGGGTCCAAGTAGACCTACAGAGAAAGAGAATCCACTTATATGTTTTGGTACACCATCATGACGCACCAGGAACAGTAAAGTCACACTGATTCATCACTGTCTTTCTGTGTTATGGTTGTTGATTCACTGACTGTTACTGACCAGCAAATATAATTTCACCATCGGCCCATGTATTGTAATGTACACCAATGCACTACACAAGATTTTTTCTCTTACTTTCCCAATACTTTCCTAGAAAGGAATTAATATGTAACTGTTATTTCTGGAAAACAAAATGTACTTTGATACTAATTAGAAGGAGAAAGTTTTCAGTTGGGACGGTTGTTCAGTACCTGCTGACTCTAGCGTTTGTAAGAAAAGTGAAAAAGTGAAACAGTAGAGTCAAAAAATGTTTTTCAATTTACAATGCCTTCTAGGAAATTCACCTAAAATTGTCAGCTGCTTATACATATCAGCAGCTGTGCAGTTCTACATATTAGTGACACAATAATGAATAAAAAAACCTGAACTGTCTTAGTAAGGTCAAGCGCTCAATCATTTTCCTGATGAAGACCTGTAAGATCAAAGCCAGTCACTGTTTTGAACCAACATGGCCAACTAAATAAAGGCGTCAATGCCTCCTTGTGCCTGAAGAACCTTTTCTTTTCTCTCTTAGTAAGGAACAGCTTCAATACTCCTCGGCATAAAATCTACAAGTCTCTTTACTGGAAGGATGAACACCATTCATCCAAAATATATTCCCCCGCCTGACAAGTCTCTCCATAGATGTTCAATTGGGTTGATCACTGTCATACACACCACTCAGTGAACCCTCATGCCCTGTATGGAGGCATATACTCATTTATTCAGGTTTGTCCTTAAGTTTCTCACTCTTCTGTAAAATCTGTCTAATTACTCAATTATTTTATATTTTTATTTACAAACTGAAATAAATCAGCAGCTACTTTCTAAATGTACCAGTTGAACGCTTCTTAATTTTGCTTCTAATTTGTACCAAAGCACACAGCTCTTTTTAAGGAAACCTGCTGAAAAGTAAACATTATATACACATCAGTCCCTCTCTAGGAAATGATTAGACAGGAGACAGGATGAGTGTTTCTTAGTAATTAACGCCAGACAGACTCTGTGTTCATGTGAAGCCTACGCATCATTTACCTAACCAGGAGGGATGAGTCTTAGCCTGTCTGAAGTCTTTCTCATACTCCCGAAAGACCACTTTCTTATAGGTGGGACCAAACCTGAGGAATTGGGGAAAAACACAAAATATGAATCAGTGCACAAGAAAAAACACACGTCATACCCACCGCACTGCATATCACCAAGACATGGACTTAAGATATGAAGGCACAAGTTTTCTTATATGATGCAACTAATGTGTGCGACCCATTATGTGTTAAATGTGTGTGTGTGTCATAGTAACGCTGATATTATCAGCATGAAGAACAGGCTGCCAAAGATATTAAACAAGGACAGACGGGACTGTTTTTACAAGGCACAAACAGCTGCAATAACAGAACGCTAGTCAAGACTTCTTAGATGAGCTGAATAAATAAATAATAATGAGACAAAAATATGATATAAAATAATAAAATCACCAAATATTGTAGGAACCTCATAACGAATTAAAATAAAGTCCGCAACACCTGCTGCATATCTAATTCTTGTCATTTATGATCACAAATTCTCCAACCAGTATCCTACCTGCTTGTGTCATTGCCAGAGTAGTTCCAGTCTATCTCAACAGCAGCGATGTAATAGTGTCTCTCCCTGGGTTGATGCTGGTCTGCTTTGACATGGGGGACAGCCAGGAGAACCAGGACGGGCAGGAGACACCAAGCTCCAGCCCAAACACAGAGCCTCATATCTGGGATCAATCCTCCAGGTGGTCTGCTCTGCAAGTGAAGAAAGCTGTGATCTGACAGAGAGGTGCGCTCTGAGCTTTATCTGCCGCTGACACACAAACACACACACATGCCAGTTTAAACATTACGTCCCGGGGCAATGAACTGTGTCTCTGCATTTTTTTTTTCTCTCTCTTGTAATTGAAACCTCATGTGTTTTGCTGTGAGTCATCCCTAAGGGGAGTGCTTATTCCCATACTCTCTGGAAAAGCACACCGCGGGTGAGTGTTGAAAATTGCACTGAAGATTTCTCTAACCTCAGAATGTGTCGGGAAAATCCTCCCGTTAAAAACGCCATAATTCAAGAGACAAACACGACTGTATATGTAACAGCTGGAGGCAGCCCGTCCCAAACTTGGTTCATTTATGTCTGTGGAATGCACAAATTCTTACATGTAATGTAAACATTTATGTCATCTCAGCGTACATCATTTGTGAACACCTATCAAACTGTTATATGAGAAAAAGTGTTTTTAATAATATTAATCACTGCACTTATCCCAAACAACAAAATAATAACAACATAAGAAGTAGAAGAAACAGTACGCGTACTTCAAAATTGTACAGCACTGAGTAAATGTACATATTTCCACCACTGTGTATAAATAGACTTGACTTGCTCGGTTCTGCCTTGTGTTTCAAGCTCATTCAGGAGTAAAAAACAACAGATTGTCATCTGATGTCACTTTAAACTTCTGGATATTGAAGTGTGGCCGTAGAGTTCAAAGCACAACAATATATGATAAAACAATTCAATAAAACATTAAAAAAAACCCTCAATAACGCAGAGAAACACAATGACATTTCAGAAAAGCGTATTAAGACCTACCACAACAACATTTTAGAAAACAAGACACCACAGTACAGAAAACAACACCTGAGGGGGGAAAAAGCCCACATTTAAGTAAGTAAGTAAGTATTTTCTGCCTCAGGGCCACCATTCAGTATTTTGCGTAATACATCAATTAATCACTGTATGACTCGTCAGGAAACGGGCAGGAAACATCACTGCAGATCCATCACAACCTGAACACAACCTGTTCCAACGTCTCCCCTCTGGTAGGCGCCACAGAGCCAAAACAACCGGACACATGAACACTTTCTACCCACAGGATGATGAACAGTCAACACCAGCCACAGAGTGTCAGGAACAATCCCTGTGCACTGTACCTGTAAATTATATATTCTCAATGTTTCAATACAACACTGTTTTTATCACGTAAATATCATCACTCAAACACAAATCTATGCACACTGTGTATATTGTATATACTGTTTGTACTATATATACTGTATATACTGTCATACCACATGTATATAAAGCAACCTGTTACAGTAATCATATTTATTTCAGCATCCTTTGCTCTCTGCACCATTACACTATTGTCTTACTGTCTACAAATTGTATTGGTGTTGTTGTTTATATATACAGTATATTTATATATATATACAATATGTATACTGTATATACATGTATACTGTAGCACCTCTGTATAATATATATATATATATATATATATATATATATATATATATATACTTTTTTATATAAATTCAAATTCACATTCAAAAGGCTTTGTTGGCATGAAAGTTTCAAAAAACAATGTTGCCAAACCATGAAAGTAAAATTACATTAATTCAATTCAATTTTATTTATATAGCGCCAAATCACAACAAAAGTCATCTCATGACACTTTACANTATATATATATATATATTTATACCTGTACATAGTAGTTTAATGTTTATGTTTACCTTGTCGAGCTTGTTGTCCTTGCTTTAAGATGTATAGTTTTATATGTATGTAAGTCTATTTCTGTGTTTGTACACTGAGAGCAAAGAAAAACCGGAGTCAAATCCCTTGTATGTGTCTACATACCTGGCCAATAAAGCTGATTCTGATTCTGATTCTTATTTCACTGAATGTTTTACACTGTAGGAGGAAGTGCGTCTCTGTCCTATCTGTATTAACACCTGTACATAGTAGTTTAATGTTTATGTTCACCTTGTCCAGCTTGTTTTTAGCTGCATGTGTGTCTATTTCTGTGCGAGTACACTGAGAGTCAGATGCTTTGTATGTGCACACACACCTGGCCAGTAAAGCTGATTCTGATTCTGAGTAAAACAGAAGTACACAAACCAAAAGCAGAATAAAAACAAGACCTTTAGGTGAGACATGTGCTGCCGTCGGCTCCTGGAGACAGGAAACAAAGTGACCAGTCACAGACAGGTAAAGGAGCACACACACCTCAATCTTCTCAGGTGGGAGACAGTCTTTTAGCCCGCGTGCAGGGGGGGGGTGGGGGATGACGCGGACGTGCAGTGCGTGTGGGATGACGTCAACACGGCACCTGTGCCAGTGCGCGTGCGCAGATGAACCAGGAAGCGCCGAGCTGGTCGACGATGTTTCGGTTATGTTTTGGAAGAAAGGAGAATAACAAGTAAGTCTCACTAACACGGCTTCATTTTCACATCTTACCTGAGAAATACAAGAAGAATATTCAGGTGTTCACTGTAACTGAGGCTGTTGTGTGTAAGTGGTGCTAGCTGAGCTGAGCTGAGCTCGTTCTTAAATTCTCCGGTGAGCAGATTCATTAATTTACTCACTTATCCTGACAAAAATGTAACGTTTGTTCTCGTGTGGTGAGTATTTAAGCATGTCAGCACATTGTAAGAGATTATCTGTAACGCTGCCAGGAACGATTATGGATTAAGCTCTCTCTGTTGTTGTGTTTTTGATCAAGCCCTTTAGTCAGAAAACAAATGCAAAATGGCCTCTACAACTTCTGAATACATTTAATTTACAGTGCAGACAGCAGCAAAGCCATGACATGGGAGAAGCTGGGACCAGGAAGTGAGATTTGATGGTGAGCCGTGCAGCTTGGTGTTATTTCAGCAAACACTGGAGCTTTGTGTCGTCTGACAACAGCAACCAAAAGGCTCAGACGTGCAGAGGAGTGACAACTGAAAGGAAAAAGCAGTCTGTGGAAGTCTGCTGGAGGGATGAACACCATTCCAAGAATTCTCCCTCATTTAGGCTTTATATGCAACCTTTATTTATTGAGACCTGAGTACAGCAGGTAGGAAGAAAAACAAACAGAGCCAGGCATAACAAAAGGACATACAGCACCAGAGACCCCTCTTCCAAGGTGTGAAACTGGGTTGACATCCGGTGACCGTAAAGGCCGCAGCATGTTATTCACGTCATTTTCATCCTCGCCAAACCGCTCAGCGAGACCTGGTGCACGGGAGCATCTGCATTTGATACGTCTCTCCACTTTTTTATTCAGGTTTTTCCTTTAAAGGTTGTAGTCTACGATCCTAATCCAAAACAGTTTTTGTCAAATTCAGCGAATATCTCCTCACGGCCTGTAAACGGGAAACAAACAGAGCGACTCGGGTTGAGCCGCCAACCCAGGTCGTCAAATACCGACGCTTTAGCCGCGTTTCCACTAAACACTGCTGTATAATATGTCACAACNAGCACGGCATAAATATCGACAGGCTTTCTCCAGAATCGTAGACTACACCTTTAATTTGTCCCCCATCTGTATGTGCCTGGTTGTTGCTGCTTTTTTATGGCCCTCACGTGCCCGATCACCCATCAGAGGATAGTTTCTAAAAACCCAGAAGAAGTCAGACCAGGACAGAACAGCAGTGTGATCAGGTTGTGTGATGCCCTGTCAGGTGATACAGTTCAGCAGCGACTGGGTTTAATCTGTGGTGTTTCTTAAAGAGAAGAACTGTCTGTGCTTGAGGACGTTAAATATTTGATTTCCATTTTTTGATCTTTTTTTATAGTCAAGTGTGAGTTTCCAGTTCTATGAATAAATAAACAAGGCTACATAAATGAGGTGTTAATAGGCCTCGATCAGCCCCTGGGGTAAAACAACTTTTAAATTTCAAACCTGAGCACGTAAGAGAAAAGTTCACCCCACATTGAAAATCCAGTCGTAAAGTGCCCATCACCCTTTTCTGCACAGCTCATACAGCATGATCCGAGCGATTTTTAGCCGCAGGAACTCGCAATATTCCATGTTTGCTTCATTTTCCAATATATTTTCTTCACTGACAGTTGCTGGTTCACCTGCATTTGCTGCCGAGCTCTGACTGAAGATTGTTTGCAGATTGTTTGTGTTTGAGCTGTTGAAAATGACCCTGTTGATCTCAGTATCGCTGGATAGAGATACGCCAATCTCTCCATTTAATTGCAGTAGTAGTTAATCGATTAATTGTCAACTATTAAGTTAATTGCCAACTATTTTGATAGTCGATTAATCGGTTTTTTAAGAAAAAAATGTCCAAATTCTCTGATTTCAGCTTCTCAAATGTGAATATTTTCTGGTTTCTTNTGACAGTAAACTGAATATCTTTGGGTTGTGGACAAAACAAGACATTTGAGGACGTCACTTTGGGCTTTGGGGAACAGTGATCAACATTTTTCACCATTTTCTGACATTTTATGGACCAAACAACTAATCGAACAAACAAGTAATGAAAACATTTGTTAGTTGCAGCCCTAAATTGCAGTCCGGATTCTGAAACCAAAAGTCAGGGTCCCTAAGAAACTGATACCAGCACCGTGTGTGTGTGTTTTCAATGTGTTACAGCAGGTTTGACTGCATCCAGTTCCAGTCCTAGAGCCATGGTGTGCTGCCATCCCTGCCCCAGGCTGTGCTCCCGCTCGTCGGCCTACACGCTGGCCCTCGGCCTGGGCTTCGTAACGTTGGGGACCAGTCGCATCCTGCTGCTCAAATTCTCTTCTAATGCTGGTGACTGACTGACAGATATTGCTTTTTGTTTCCC
>NTHP01000204.1:863795-890986 GCA_003416845.1 Oplegnathus fasciatus | reverse complement strand
CCATCTTGTTGACTGCGTCTCTTTGTTTGTGGTCAATTTCCAGAGAACAAGTATGACTTCCTTCCTGCATCCGTCAATCTGCTCGCTGAGGCGCTCAAACTGCTCTTCTGTCTGGCCATGTCCGTCAGGGTCATTGTTCGAGGTAAACATTGAAGTCACAGCTGTCTCAGTGTGTGTGTGATGGTATGGTACAGTATATTTATTCGCTCTTTTTGTCCGTCTCTTCAGAGGGACGATCGTGCAGAGAGCTGGGCTGTTCCTCCAGCTCTTCCTTCCTCACCTCCCTGAAGTGGGCTGTCCCTGCTTTCCTCTACTTTCTGGACAACCTCATCATCTTCTATGTGATGACTTACCTGCAGCCTGTTAGTGAAGACTTAAACATTTAGCCATATGACCACTACCTGANGGCCATCTCAGTCTCCTGACCTCAATATCATTGAGCCACTCTGGGGAGATCTCAAGCGCGCAGTTCATGCAAGACAGCCCAGGAATTTACAGGAACTGGAGGCTTTTTGCCAAGAAGAATGGGCAGCTTTACCATCTGAGAAAATAAAGAGCCTCATCCACAACTACCACAAAAGACTTCAAGCTGTCATTGATGTTAGAGGGGGCAATACACGGTATTAAGAACTGGGGTATGTAAACTTTTGATCAGGGTCATTTGGATGTTTTTTGTTGTCATTATGATTTAAAAATAGAAAACACAGTTGTTTATCAATAAATAGCTTCACCCAACCACTGACCATGAGTGGGAAAAAAGTTTTTGTGTTATCATTCATATTCTCTGAAAAAAGGCCAAGAAAGCAAAAATTCTGCCAGGGTATGTAAACTTTTGAGCACAACTGTAGATTTTGTGTTTACATTAGGGTTGCTGGAGCAAACTTCGTTGCATAAATTATTCCCTCTTTGAAAAACATTATCTAAATGTAGATTTTACCTTCTCATATCATGCCAGTTTTTATGAAATGTCCCGCCCAAAGACTTGGTGTTTGATGCAGTATTTATGCTCTGCTATCACTCTGCTGTTTTATCTCTGAACCAGCTGATCTTCCTCTTGTCCCCAGGCCATGGCAGTGTTGTTCTCTAACTTTGTCATCCTGACCACAGCTGTACTCTTCAGAATTGTTCTGAAGTAAGTGGCTCAACTGACAACTCTGTAATGTTTTGTTCTTCAGTAGGATAGTGTGCATGTTTGACTGTAGATGAGATACACTTTATCTCCTTCCCTGTTTTTATGCTGTTGCATTTCAAGTCAAGTCAGTTTTATTCATATAGCCACAAATCACAATTTGCCTCAAGGGGTTTTACAATCTGTACAGCATATGACACCCTCTGTCCTTAGACCCTCGACTCGGATGAGGAACCCCCCCCCACCCCCCTCAAAAAAACCCTGAAAAAATTGAAGAAACCAAAAAACCAAAACCAACCAAAAACATTTCCATCCCTTTTATCTTTTTGTGTGACTTGTTTAGAAGAGACCTCTTCGATTTGAACCAAATATTTTAACAGTGTTTTCCCAAAAAAGTTGCTTTCAGTAGCTTCAAAGTGAGACTTTTCTTTCCTACACTGTAGGACAATATTACTGAATCTCCTGTACTTGTTCCAATACTGTGATAAAAGCACACTTAAGTTGAATGAATACTCAAAGCTGCCATTTTTATTGCCACACCATTCCATCAAATTAGACATCTTACATCATTTCATCCACATCATTGTGTAATGCTGCTTATGTAAGATTTTTGGATGCGACATACAGCTCATGTCAACCACAGATAAAACTGTAATATTTCACCTTTTCCTTCAGGAGGCGCCTGTCCTGGGTTCAGTGGGCAGCGTTAGTGGTCCTCTTTCTGTCCATTGTTTCCTTGACGACAGGATCAGGGGGCAGCCAAAACTCCATGGCTGTGCCAGGTCTCCACTCAAACCCCCTCTCCACCCCCTCCAACTCCTGCCTACTCTACACGCAGCTGCTGGAGCAGATGAGGAACAGCAGGTAACATGATGAATGCAGAAATACCTTAATAGGTAAAAAGAGTACTCCACCGAGTTAACATTGCATTCCTGTAACATTGTCGGACTCACGATGGACAGTTTAAAACAAAAAAGAAGATTCTTGAAGATTCTTTTGCCCCATAGGACAGCATATCTACATAACATATCCACTGTCTATCAGTGTCTATCAGGGCTTAATACAGTTGTTAATCAACACTTATAATTCAGTGATTCTCACGGCTGCAGGGAGACTTTCACAGTTTATTTTCTACCTCATTTTGGAACAAATTGTTTTATATCTTCATATCATATATCCCATCACAGTGCCAGTGAGTCATGGGTGTCGTCCCTACCCGGGCAGGCCTGGAGGGACAAGATGGTGGGGAAGCTTCGATCTCTGGGTGTGGGTCACATCCTGCTCCTCCTCCAGTGCTTCATCTCCGCCATGGCCAACATCTACAATGAGAAGATCCTCAAAGAAGGAGACCAGCTCGCTGAGAGCATCTTCATCCAGAACAGTAAACTGTGAGCGGCGACTTATGAAGAAAATAATAAGTCGGAAGACACATGGCTAAATTCAACCCTTCCCGTTCTAATCTTAGTCCTTTGCTGCGTGGGTTTGTAGGTATGCCTTTGGTGTGGTGTTTAATGGTCTGACTCTTGGGCTCGGCAGTGAGGCACGAGGCCTCACCATGCACTGCGGCCTCCTCCATGGACATAACATCTACTCCCTGGGTCTGGTGCTGGTCACTGGTGAGTAAACAGTGGATAAGTAACAAGTCCTCATACCTAAATGACAGCTGATTTGTCAGTGTCTTCCAAAACGACTGATATGAGTGTTTTCTGATCTGATGCCCCCTTGGTTAAGTTTAGGCAGCTAAAACTACTTGATTAAAGGAATAGTACAGTGTTGTGGGAAATAGGCTTATTCGCTTTCTTGCCAAGAGGTGGATAAGAAGATTGACACTCCTGGTCTCCAGTTTTTAAGTCTGGAGCTTTCCTACAACCAACAACCTCATGCCAAAGACTGTTGTTATGACAAAATCGTGCTACATTCGCCCTTGCTACTGAATATAAACATAATCTGTTTTAACCAACAACCAGGGCAGTGACTGGATAACTGCCCCCAAGTAAAAGCTGCAGAGTTATTAAAATCATTAAGGCTTGCCAAGTTTTATATGAGAAGAAATGTAAAGTGCACATTAGAAAAACTCACACTCTCCTCTGTCTTCTCCCCAGCTGCCCTGGGTTTATCTGTGGCCTTCATCTTGAAATTCAGAGACAACATGTTCCATGTGCTAACAGGCCAGATCACTACTGTTCTGGTTACCGCCCTCTCCCTCTTCCTCTTCGACTTCCGCCCTTCGCTGGACTTCTTCCTCCAGGCTCCCATGGTCCTGCTGGCCATCTTTATCTACAACGCCAGCCGGCCCAAAGACCTGGAATACACTCTGCAGCAGGAAAAACTGCGGGTCATCAACGGGGAGGTGTTCGAGAGGTCCAGAGGGGTAGGGAGCAAACCACAAAAACCACAAATCTTCACTGGTCACGCACACAAGCCCACACAGCGTCACTAACCCCCATGTAAAGCCCCTTCCTCTCCTCCCACACACATACCAAGATCTCTGTAGGAAACTTGGCTCTCATTTCTCTATAATGTGATTTCTTCGATGCGGCGGGAAACCTGATTCCCTGCTATGAAAACAACATTCAGACTCATGGTACTTTACCTCACGTAATTTCGTTAGGTCAATGTAGTCTATTGGATTTGAAAGAGGAAGCTATTAAACAGAACAGCTCTATGTGGGCCTCATGAGGACACTGTCCTGGAGTTAGCAGGACTTTGAAGTAGTTTCCATGACCATAAAAATGTTAATGTTAGAAATCTGCAGGTTTTCTGCATGCGTTCTGATTTGCTCTTTGTGCTTTCTGTCGCAGGACGGCGAGGAGCTGGAGCTCCTGACAAAACCCAACACAGACAGTGAATCTGAGGAAGAATCTTTGTAGTACTGACTTATGGCTCTCCTACAAGGCAGAAGATTTTCTTCTTCACTGCAGCCAATATTAAGCTGCACTATAGACTGGTACTCTTCGACGCAGCATGACGCAGATTCTGTCAAAGCATTTACTTGAATGACGGACGGCGGGTAAACAGCGAATGACAGTGTTGCTGGATTGATGAACTCTGTCGACACTTGTGATAACGAAGGCTATTGTGTATATTTTGAAATGTGCCTGTCTGTGTATGAATGCTGTCATTTCTGCAGTGGAAGAAACACCAGAAAAATCAGTGTACGTGCGGGGAAATATCCTCACTGTATTTGCCATTTGGGATCATTAAGGGTTTCTGTTATTGATTGTTTATTTCCTCTTATGATTCCTGTTGTATGTGCAGCTATTTGACTGCTTACGGGTGATTGATGGTTTAATGACCAGCAGCCACATTTCAGTGGTTTTATGATTGTATGAGGCTTTATACTGTTTTTAATTGTTGTTGGCACAGTGTTAAAGAAGTGTTCAATTCAATCTATGGTCAATATTTCAACACTGTGGACAACTTAAGCTACAAACTCACAAACTATAGCTTCAAAAATTACCATGTAATTGTAAATTATACATTACAAGAAATTTAGACGCACAACAGGACGGTTGTTTCCATTACAGTGTACAGGGCTTTCTATTTTTCTGCTCACTCAGTGTATTTTCTTAAACATGGACCAGAACCAGAGCTTTGACATAATAAACCAGTTAGTATGCCTGAATCTCTGAAAGCACAACAAACTGGCTCTCGGTTCTCTTACTTGGCCTTTAACATTCTGTTTTATTGATGTGCAACTATGAAATGCCATGAAATGTATTTCTTTTAAGATCGCTTGTGCCATAAAATTTTAACGTGTGAATGCTAGTTGTTCTGAAATAAACTGCAAGTAAACTGCTTTAATTTTGTCTCAATATAACGTAACATAATCTAACTTTTTTTGTCAAAGGATGTGGACAAATGGGAAACATGGGAAACATGAGAGTACAGAGAAGTGGAGAAAGAATGAATCATTATATTACGATTTATTGATTTGATGATTTTTGTTCCCCTGGAATTTTATATTCTAATGTTCCAAAGCTTCATTACATCAATATCATCTTTATAGTATGTTTAGTAAAACACGAATACCCCAAAGCACCAGATTTAAAATCCTAGATGTCTTGTGCATGATTTTATACATATTCCAGCTGAATTACAGTTTTTCGCAATCGCTTACACACGTTTTCTGAAAGCATGACTCATTTTCTTAAAACTCTAAACACAACTCACACACGAACCCCTTGCAAAAGCAAACACTGCATTCAAAACAATGTTATGTCTTCTCAAAATTACATTTTGTCTTCAAATGACACACACACACACACCATCAACACTTCTAAGAACCAACTGAATACTGATGTGCTCAATGGAAAACACTGATGAGCGGAAAACACTCATGATAATCTTATCAGCAAGCCTTTTGCATTTTCAGTGTTACACTACCTACTGTACGTACAGTAGCCTGCTGTAAACTCTTATGTTTTCATACTCAGAGAAAACACACAAATACAAGAATAGATTTTTTTTTATTCTGAAACACTGTATACATCTCAGCAAACACAGTTGGATTTGTAAAGTGTTCTTCATACAGAACAAACAATAGAAAAAAAAGGAAACAAGCCTTCTGCGTATCCCGCAAAGAAAAAGAAAATTAGGCTGTCTCCTGTTTCGGTCTGGCCACAGGACCTCATCAACATCGCAGGCAATGTTCTCCCCGGCCAAGTAGCGGGGGAAGTATCGCCTTGCATGGCGAATCCAGCCCTGAAAAGCTTCTGCAGCTAAATCTGCACTTACATCTTCCATAGCTTGCAGAAGAAGTCACCACATGGTCAGCCAAAGTGGCTCAAATCTTATCTTCCTTGTCCTCCTCCTCTTACTCTCACTCCTCTCGCTGTGCCTCTCAGAAGAGCTCACCTGTGGCCCATTTTATTGTTAAAGCTCTGATTGCTAAATGAACAACTGTGCAACATGTGTTTGCCCATGTGAGGAGTCAGAGTGGATAGTAGGAAATTTAAGTTCAGCATTTTGAATGGCAGTGTGTTCCATGTGAACACAAGAGGTTATATTCATGAAGATTGTGCCAAATGTAGAGAAGTGTGTGGTTTAGAGCTGCAATCTGTAAAGCAGGAAATGTGCTCGTATTTTAGCAGAATTGGTTCAGGGGGTTGGTACATTGGTCACTGTGTCTCAAGTACCAATGTTAGTGTGTAAGCAACTGAGAAAAACTGTAAATGGCCAATAAAATATACTGCCAAGCAAAGTTTTTCCCTTCATCATCTTATTAGGCCACTAGGGGGAGATGTAGCTTAAAAGATTCTTGCAATGCACAAGTTTAAACTGAAACTTTGCAGGTGAGTGTTGATATACTGTGCACAGCAAGCAATTCAAAGACCATTACTGGTAGTAAACAAATGTTTATTTGTCATATAGCACAATAGATTATAAATAAGAACACTGTATAGCAACAGAAACTTTACAAAAGAGAAATAATGTGACAGCTTCTTTTCATAAAATACTCGATAACTGCACCTCAAATGCGACAGATGTCCAATAAATACATATATGTCTTATTTTAGCCCATTATCTACAAAATAAAGGTCTGTGCTGTTAAGATGAATTTGTAAAATTTGACCTGAAATGCAAGTGAAGGAGACAGATAATATAGTAACGTGCAAAACACTCTTTGTTTGAAGTCCGAAATGACAAATCCACAAAACAAAACTAAGTACACAACAGATCCCTGAACCTCCAGGCTCATCTACACATTTACTGATTTACCTTGCAAATTACCATTGCTTGTAGCATACTATGCTATATATATATCAAAGTACTGGATAGGTGAAAGCAACAGTTTAGAGGCTTTCACTAAGTGCTACAAAACATTCAAGGACCTCACTCCATCTGAGCCAACTGCCTGGAGGAGGATGGGTAGGAAAGATTAAAAAAGGTTATGGGTGAAAGGAAGAGGGCCGATGGTGCCAAGCACCAGCTGCAAGGCAGAGGTGGGGTTAGTAACCGTAGCCCTGGTGATAGCCATCCTGGTAACCATGTTCGTATCCATGCTGATGGTAGCCATAACCCCCATACTCGTCCTCAGGACAGCGCATACCCAGTGACTGCTGGATGGCCATCTCCTGTCTGCGTAGCTGCATAGAGTCTACCAGGTCATAGATAATAGCCATGGACCACATGGGCGAAGGGTACCAGGACTTAACGTTGCCGTCCTTCCCTACAAGCAGCATGGAGAAGTATTCTGGGCTGATCTGGAAGTAGTTCCTCATGTCCTTCACCAGGGTGGCTGACAGCCCTTCACGCTCCACAGTAGCACTCCCTGGACGCAGCAGAGATTCAGGTTAGAAATGAAGTATTTAAGACATATATTTTATTCCTGCAGCCGAGAGAATACAGCCATGTTTTCCTTTGCAGACTTGTTTGACATTTACTGTATCTCCACACGCAGAGTCAAATACCCAAAGCTGGAACCTCAACAACTTCAGTCCACTGGCAACAGCTCTAGTTTTTATTGCACAAGCCTGCCTCCTTTTTCTTTTTTCCCAGTAAAGCAGCAGCACACATGGTTATGTAGCTGTGAGGTTGTATGGAGAGACAGTTCCTTTGGGGACATGGTGGAATAGTTAGTGGACCTTTAAGCTTAGATTCTCTTTACCAAATTGTGGATCAACCTGATGAGAAGTGGGACACTGAAACACTGGCCTGTGCAGGCGGATTTGTGGATTGACTAGGATTCTGGTTTTGTATAAGGAGGGTAGATCTGGGGTAAGATTTTGGACTTGCAGCGTCAGGGAAGACAGCTGTTTTTAAGTGAAACAAGTGAACTGAATGTCAGTTTGTGGGCATGGTCTTAGCATTCAGTAAAAGGAGGTATTATGTGCATAAACAGAGGTACTATGTGTTATATGTGTGTGTGCCACAGTCCCATTTATTATTTTATAGGAGAAAGTTCTTACCATTGATAGGATAAAGCTCCAAGACTCCGCCCATATCCAGCACCTCCGTGCCGACCAACTTCAGAATGGCGATGTGCCTCAGACCTGTGTCACCATGGCAACGACATATTGACAACACACATCAGAGAGAAGCAAATATCTTCAGTAAAAGTCAGACCTCAACCAAGAGCATCTTGTCTGTAATATGCTGACCAATTGTTTTTCATCCAATGTCCTGCTGCTTATCCAGCTGATTTCGCTCCAGTTGTTTATTATTGGAACCATCCTAAGAGCTGGTTTCTAGGTAAAGGGAGGAGAACATGGTAGTCCTGCCAAAAAGCTGTTTCCTCTGAAGCGAGAAAGCCCACATTAAACACAGGAGAAGGCAGGCTTTACTTGGTGAGAGCCAAGTGCTGAATACCAGGATCAAACCTCTCAAGCCTTCAGCCCAGTCAGCAGGACAGGCCTTTGTTTGGGGCAGAGAGGGAGGGAACAGCCCTGGGTGCCAACCCAGCCAAGAGCAACACATGAGGGGAAAAAAGTACTCACAGACCCTGATCTGGGCCTGCTGATAAGCAAGACAAGCTGTTTTCTTCCGTCACCTGACTCACTCACATGGAAAAACAGAATACAGACACACATACTGATGTCAAACTTGAGTACCACTTTATAATAAGGCATATGTTATGAGAGACTTACTATATGCTATAACTAACGTCTTTTAAAATGAATAATACATAATTTGTAAATGCGTTATGGATCAATAGCAAACCATTACTTAGAACATCCTTATGGTTGCCAGGTTGGACCCAGGACCCTTCCAACTGACAGTCTGACCACTTACCTGTGAGAAAAGGGCCACAGAGCATCCTTTCATAAACTTAACATGTACGGTTCCAGACTTCGTGAATTATTTTAGGGGAAAGACACCTTTAGACAGATCATAGATGTTTTTGCTGACCTCCACTGGCTAAACTTCTCACCTGACTGCAGTGATGTACAGGTGTAGTCCAGGCACCCCTGACTATCACTGTTGGGTGTGGTTACAGGCGCAACAAAGCACACCTCTGACCACACCCAATCACACTCATCAGTGATGCTGGGTGTGGTCAGAGGTGCAACAGGCTTAACACTTTCAAACAGAGAGGGGCAGCAACAACAGCCTGGTTTCAGCCTGGAGGTACAGATTTGATGTTTTGATATGAAGACACAAGAAACATAAAGCTTCCACTCGCTGTTTAATTAAACATCAAGTATGCAGTTGAAAATATTAAAAAGATGTTGCTCTGCATCTGTTTTATAAAAGTGGCCAAAAGGTCCACTAATAACGAAAAGACTGAGCTAAAGGGTTAGGCAGGAGGGGGGCAAACGCCAGTCAAAAGTATTCTTATAACTTTGCACCCCAGAACTTGTCCTAATTTGAGGCTAATTACTGATCTTTAAAGCATCGCTGATGAATTATTTATTATCCATTAATATACCCATTAATTACAACTTTACAATTTATTTACAAAGTATGCCTTATTAAAACGGGTACTGACATCAGCATTTAGCTGACTTATTCTTATTCAGAGTGACTTGAGAGTGCAGCCTTAGAATAAGTTGAAATTAAAATGTTCAACATATAAACAAAATAGTTCCTTCGGCTCAAACTTTTCAAAATCAAATGAAGTCTTAAAATCTAGCTGAATGTGTGGTCATTTCTTCTTGAACTGTCATCATAAGAATCAAATGGCAGATTGAGTGCAAGAGTCATAAATGTGACAAATACATCTATGTTTCTGCTTTACGAGAGAGTGCCAGGGCAAGAAGTAAGAGCTGGGGAGAGAAGTCAGAAATCTTGAATTCATATAAACAAGACTGGAACATGAGGTTCAAGTAGGGGAGAAACATGACAGCATTTACTTGGTTTTACTGAGAAGTGGGCTATTTAGAGTTTACATTTATCTTACATAAATCTGTCAGACAGATTGTTGAGATTTGCAAAGTTTAGATAAATGTCTCTTTTTCAGATAAACAGTAATAACATTTAAGTAACTGTGGAAAAGTTGACTAACTGGCAGGCTGAAAAGGCTGTCGTCAGGGAAGGAAAAGAGCTTGTTAGTCCCAGACAGAACAGAACAGGCCTTTGCCAGTTCTGTCATCTGGGATCCCTCTGCACATCCCTCTGTGCACATACACACATGCACAAACACACACAGTACGCACACACGCACACACAGGTGCTGGTAATATCTGGAGGGCTGCAGTAAAAAAAACGTTCCATGTAATCAACTTGTGATAAACACATTCATAAGTGGTCTGACTAATACTCTGGTAGGCACTGCCAGGGCACTTGTCTGGGTGAAGCTAAGGTCACCATGAAATATCAGTTGAAAAGCACATAAAAAAACATTAGAAACACATGAGAGATTAGAGTTTGGTTGCAATCACTCAAAGTATGAATTTACAGGGGAATATGTGTATTGGAATAATAATTCAAGACTTTTTCAGCTGGCTAAACATCCATTCTGCCAATCTGAATGAACGCAAAGATGATTCAGCCTATGGTCACTTCATTAAAGGTTTTATATTTTTCTTTCCTTGGAAGTTAAGCTTTAGTTTTTGTTTGTTTGTTTTTGGCCGCAGCAACAGGAAAAGTACTCGGCATGACAATCCAAATGAGAAAGCCCTCACAGCCCTGGCCACACTGAATGAATGCGCACTTATCAGCAAAAATGGCGCCACAGTGTCAGAATAAGAGTGAAAGTCCCGCCTCACCTGTCTGTCTCGCAGTTACTTCAGCCTACCCACTACATTTAGTGGGCAGGCTGAAGTAACCTAACAACTTGCATGCGAAAAGGGTTTGTCCTCAGTGATGACCCCACAGAGAATTATCATCCAATGCTGCAGTTCCCTTCAGCTCTCCGCAGCTTTATAGCATCTTTTAAGTCATTATTTTGTTTTTTCAGCCCACAACTTTAGTGTTTTTGTCTAAAAGCTCTCACAGCGTCGTTTTTGGCTGCAACTAGGCAGCCAAAAACAACATGACAGCTCAGACATAGTTAGCGACTACTCTAAATGAGTGCTATGAATTTTGCTCAGTAATATATCTGCTGGATGTGTAAATATAGGCAACTGTTTGCCATATCAAGGTTTTTTTGAAAATTGGGGCATTTTTATGCTTTGATTCGATAGTTGAAGTAGAGAGATGACAATAAATGAGGGAATGACATGGACCAAAGCTCCGGACACGAACCAGAGACATCAGGGTTCGTGGTTCACAGCTTGTTTCCGCTGCCCCTAAGTGGCCAAAAAAATCAGTTATTGCAGGTTTAATGCACCACCACTGCACTGGGGTAGCAGCAGTGTCACATCTCACCAGCGAGCCAAAACCTCTGCAAATAACATTCTCGGCACGGCTATTCCACTAAAAGTAAGCGCAAAAAAGCATTTTGTTTTCATTTGGGTGAACTGATGCTTTAAAGTCGCTTTCCTGACCTCAGGAAAGTGAGTTAATTGATGAGTCACAGGTTAGCTTCAGAGTGGCTGAAGTGACAGATTGATTTCAGGTGGCTCACCAAGGTTGCAGGCCTGGCTGGTCAGGGCGTAGAGCTGCTGCTGATAGGCCCACTCCTCGTCGTTGGGGGCGGAGATGATGAACAGGCGACGTCTCCAACGGAACCTACAATCACAGAAAATTTTAGCCTGGATGTAAGTGGCACTTTGGTGCTGCAGTGAAAGCTCCGTGCTAAGACAAGGAATTTGTGCTTGTACACTAACATATTCCCATACTATTACTGCCAGAGGGTGACAACCCCGAATTATGGTCAAAAACCTGCCAGATCTCAGCACTGTGATCTGGAGCTGGAATTCATGTCTCCATGGTAACAAAAGACAGCCTCTCTAGTTTAGACATCCAAGGAAAATATGTGATTGCAGTGATTCAGCCTTGAGGTACGACAGGGATTCATGCTACTTTTAATATCCGTGGAACACACACGAACAGGCTGCCGCAATCTGCCAAATGCTGCTTACAAAACCTATAAATTGTGGTCCAGATTATTGTGCAAAGCAACAGATGTTTGATGGAAGCGGAAACAGCCTGGTGGTACCATCCAATAACTCAGATAATAACCAGCTCCTCAGCCAAACACTTAAATAAAACAATATCTACGATTCAAGGAGATGCAGTTTTTAGTCCGACAGCTTTATTAAAGCCACTCCCAATGAAGCAGAGATACTCATATGCAGTATGCCCTTTCAGGTGGTTGGTAGTTGTTTTTATGCATGTTAAAATAAATACTATATGGACATACTTTTTTTGCTTTTTTTCATGGTTTCAGCAAGTTGCAATTAAGTGAAAACTTAATGCTACATCACTGATATTTTAGACAATAGTGTACTTCCAAGTTTATGGCAACACTTTCAGGAAATCATCAAAAACCAAATCTCCTGTGCACAAAGCCAGGTCTATAAAAACATGGTTTTCTGAGTTTGGTGTGGCAGAGCCCTGATCTCAACCCCAACCAACATTGGGAAGAATTGGAGCTGCAAGCCAGGCCTTATTACCCAACATGAGTGGTCGACCTCATAATGCTCTTGTGGTTGGATGGGAGTAAATCCCTGCAGCCAGGATCCACAATCTTGTAGATATTTTAAAACCCACGGGTGTATTGTTTGGGTGTCGTGGTTTTGGCCATTTAAAACCTTTAGAATCAACTTTACCTGGAGAGGAAGTTTTCCAACGATCTGGGCTTGTCCTCTTTCTTGCAGACAACCCCATCTCTCTTCTGCTGCTCCATCTCTCGGATGCGGGAGGAGAAGGTGTCGATGTAGTCAAATACAGCCTTCATGGCGATGGGAACCTCATAGGATTGCTGACAAAACAATGTCAACAAGAACCAGTTATACTCTCCCGAAGGTTGATTTGAAATGTGGTGAAGCCACAGGATAAATAAATCAATATGCCTGAGAAAGAAAATCTGGAAACGACAAACTGCAATTCCATTTCTTAAAACAATGGTGAAACTGTTTCCAATAAAGTGATGGAGTGAAGTTTTGGAACATGTTAGCAGAGTCGGTGCAGCCTTTGCCACATCACAAGCATTCTTCATAATAACTTCTGGGAAGCAGCACAAGGCGTATCAGTTAACCATAACACAGTATCCCATTTAATTTACAAAATTCTAGACAATCTCAGCATGAATATCTAACTCAACTCAGCCACATACACACTCTCACACCTTCCTCGGGATATGCTGAATCTGCTGCACAGCTCGCTCTAACTCTTTCACACCTCTCTCCGCTGCGCTCTCTCTGCCACTTTCTGTCTCATACCCACACCCACATCCTTGTGCGTTCACAGACTTCCCTGTCTCTGACTCTGTCAGCAGAGAGGCGAACACTGGCCCCTTTGATGAATCTGTCCAAAAACAGCCCGGTGATTTACCCTGGCATGCACACACACACACACATACACACACAGGTGTTGGGCAAATGTCATGTTGTGTGAATTAAAACAGTGTTTTAGTGAAGGCAGCGGGTTGGCAGTACAAGGACAGGTCAGTCCACCTTAAAAGAGAAAAGAGGATGAAAGTGTTGTACCTGTAAACAGAGCGCGAATACCAACAGACCAACAGCAGAAAAACAGTTCATTTAAGGGAATTAACCAGCACCAGCAACCGGAGTAAGTATTTTAACCTTAAAGGGAAAGTAGGATCAAAATCGTGTTCAGATTGTTAAAATATCAGGAGCTGTTTGGAGGTCTTTCACAATCTGTCTCAATTCAGGGGCCAGCCTTTGAAGGATCCAGATCCTTCAAAGGATGTGGCCTATGAAGGCAGGTTCCTCAGAAAAAATGAAGGCTAAGCTGAACCTGCAACTCCTCCCCAAATGTTTATTGGGCTTCACTGTATTAAGAACATATCTTCATTTACTTATTTTCCTTCTTTTTTTTTAACTTGTATTTATTTTTTGGTGTTTTTTTCTACTGTATCACAATTATCAATATTCTCAGTGATTACAGTTCTCACTATAGAGCCTGTAACAGTTAAAAATATGATTCATTCGGGGTTATGAACCAAGCATGGACATACTCAATGAATTCAATTAATGTTCAATAACGTATATCCAAAAAATGAAAAGTTAAGAGGTCACCAAAAATCCAGCATTGCCGTTCACAGAGCCATGCGGTGACTGAGGTGACTTTGGTTGCCTGAATGCTTCACTGAACAATTGTCTGCCAGTTTTGTCCTCTAAATTCAGCCTTTGAAATTGGACATATGTCAACACATTCAGTCTAGAAGGACTTTAGAGGATCCACCCTCTAACTTTGGGCCACAGCTTTGAGAGCGAGTCCTTACCTTGACTCTCATGTCGGAGTCAGTGAGGACCATGTAGAAGTCCTCATGTGTCATGCTAAACTCTTTCCTCAGCTCTGTGATCAGATCCTGGTTCACCAGGTCCTCCTGACGAAGACCCTTCATGGGCTTGTCATTCTCTGGAGAAAGAAAGAGACGGTGGTAACACGCCATGAGACAGTTTGTAATATATATTGTTACATGTTTTATATAATTCACATGTTTCTTGTGGAGAAAAGGCGTGTGCTATGCAGCTAATTCAGTAAAACCAGTGAAACCAAAACATAACAATGAATCAAATGTAATAACTTCTGACACCTCAGCTTTTGCTCTGATATTTTTATATAAATGCAAGTGAAAAATCTGACAAACTTCTTGCTCATGAGTTGTTCGATTGTCACATCTGACAAATAAAAGCTCTTACATAACTGTAAGAACGTCACATAACTATCAGACTTCTCAATGTAAAATGATTGCGATAATAGATTTTCCACATCAAACACACCACAATAACACAAACACAGTGTGAGTGTGCAGCTCTGAAACATTAGGAGCAAAATGTGTTTTCAGTTGCTAAGCTGAAAACAATGTTGCTTTGAAAAATGTGTCTGACAGGACAGTGAAGTAGACGCTGCAGTGAAGAGCAGAATGGAAACATGCAGAGTGAATCAGGGACAAACTCGACAAAGAGCAGCTTTTATTCACCGAGATCTGGCAGGGTCAGATTCCTCAGAAATTTACTGTAGCTTGTGTTTAACAGGCCAAGCAAAATCCTTCAATCGCCACTCCCTCCATGCATGTGTGCACAACACACACACACACACCACAGAACAGTGTTTTTTGGTGGTTGGTTCACCCACTCTATGCTGTGTAATGTGTATGAGCAATCAAATCAGGAAAACCCCAGCACATGCTGAAGACAGCAGACACAGACTCGGACCACACACACAAAAAATATACAACAAACAAACGCACATATGTTCCACGTACAACACGTGCTGTTGACCAACCAACCAACTTAAAACTCAGACACATGAGGTCACCCTAAACTGAGGGAGGGGCAACACTGAAAGAACCAGTTGTTTGTATACAGTACATGCTCACACACACACACACACTGATACACACACACTGACCCTCCGGCCGGTAAGTGGAACAAAAGTGTAACCGAGTCTGACCATGGGTGGGGGCGGGCGACGTCACCACCGCACTTTTTCCAGCGTTCCATCTGGATAAAACCTTGTTGTCATGTGGGGTGACAGACTCGTAAAGTTTTACAAAGTGGGTTTGTATGTCCTGACGGTAACACGCACTAACCGAAGCCTCGGGTTTGAGACAGCCATAAAATGTCTCAAAATACGAGGGGCTGCCAAGCACAAATGATACAGCACATCTCATAAAAACAGCAGTGGTTTCGTTCCTTTCGAACAAGTCGTAAGCAGTTTAATAAAAGGGAGATTTTCAAAAGCTGTCATAATTGTCATAAAGTGTGTGTGTGTGGGTGTGTGTGGGTGTGATGAATTAACTGTCTCCAGCTTACACATCAGCTCCAGAGGAGGCAGACTTACCCCCCTTGTTTAGGATGATACGCAAGGAAGGTATGTATTCTGGCAGTGGTCCCCCCTCCTCCCCTTATACATGTGATACAGACCCCTGTACTTTATCAGCTGCTGAACTCATCTCACTTCTTACAAGAGGACACACACTCCCATCTCGTCACTAATAATACAATTCAAGGTAATATAAAAGCACAGTTACTGAGAGAGTAAACACCACAGGATTACATGCACATTAACGCCAAGATCACAGGACTCAGAAGCCGGCTCTGTCTAGTGTCACCTGCACAGAGAAGTACACAATACTGTGGCTTTGGCAGAGTCAGTGCACATTCTGAATGTTATACTTAGAGCAGAAGCCACGGCTGAAAGCATCTAGTTTGACATCATGCAAGGAAGGTAAAATAAGGACGGGACAGCAGACGTGGCAGGAGACACCTCTCCTGGCCTCCCTCTTAGTATGAAGAGCATTCACACAATAACATTTCCCCCGAGCTTACTGTAGCTTCAGAGGAAATAGTAGCATGTCATGTAATGAAAGTGTGACTGGAAAAACGTCAATGTTCACAAGTCAGTGAATACTACTGAGTCTTAAAATTGTATTTTGTATAAATGTATATATAAATATTTAAGTATAAATATATATATACTTTTATATAAAATAACAAATAAAATCCTACATGTGGCGAGAATACACTTAAACATATTGGGGGCATTTTTTAAGAAATACATTATAATATTTTGAAATAGGGCAGATCACTTCCACTGAATTATTAAAATAATACTGGATATTTTACAGCGTATGAAGATGACAGGATACGTAACATTTTTAGTTTATTTTAGTACTCAGAAGGGAGCAGAGAAGACCAGGTGGACAAAAACAAAATTACCACTACTGTAGCTGCAGACAATAGAAAACGTCATGTCTTTACCAAATGTAGGAGCTCCTAAATGCTATCTGGATATTAATTTAAGATTAAAAATTTAAAAAAAGATGCAAAATGTGCAGCTCATTTATTATACACAGTACATGTAGTTCTGAAAGTTCCAAAACTATCCATAAACATGAGAAAAAGTCAATTGTCTGTTGTGTGATGCCCCAACCCTGATATTCCTTCATGTAACACTGATCAATCAGCACAAAGAGACCTGCCATTTCATGAAAGGTCAGTTTATTATTACTTTTATACTTTTTGAGAGTTTCAGTTTAGAATGTGTACGATTTTCACAGAATGGGAAGAAGAGAGCTGAGTTAAGTAAAGCGCAGTAGAGAGCCCACAAAATGAAACCACAGCTCCCTTCACTGTAACATTTAAAGTGAAAAACATCCACTGAGACTTCAGATTCTCGTAAACAATTATTCACAGTAGGTGCATGACTCAGCAGCTGCAGGGACCACTGACAGCCCAGCGTAGGATGCATTTGCCCAACCAGATGGAAGGGTTGGATGGATCAGCGCTGATGCCTGAGAGAACTGCCACTCACGTATTGCACAGTCTATTTGAGTTACAAACAAATGCCTTTTGAACCTTCGCATACCACAATGAGAGATGTGAAATTGTGTGCTAGCGCTGCATGATACTTACCCAGCTGGTAGTGGTCAATCTTCATGGTGGAGTTGGTCAGGGAGCCAAAGATGGTGATGATGGAGACTTTCCTGATGGCCATTTCACACACAGACTCCAGGTACTCGTCCCTCTGCTGAACATACATACTGTTCTCCTCGCTGGGGGATGTAATCAGCTGGAAGGAGGGAGGGAGGGAGGTTAGAGTGTCATCCATACGCAATGAAAAACACACACACACACACACACTGTGCTGCAGAGATGGTGTTTACATTAACCTGCAGGCGGAGGATGGGGCATATTTTCCCAGCCTGCCCACAGCACTGCTGTGATAAGAATCTATACTGGCTGCAAAACAGAGACACACAGTCTGTTAGCACACAGCTGTCCAGCCTGCCAGATAGCTGGAGGATGGCTGCTCCACATACTTTATGCCTCTTCATATAGCATACCAGTTGAGTGTGATTATAAAGCAATGGCATTATAGAAAATAATGAAGTGAATGATTTGCTGCCCCAAAGCACAGAGGTGTTTACTGGTTTGTTGACTGACAATAATTAATCAACAATAGATTACTCATCCAGATGTTGAGATTTTTTTTGGCACATTCCAGTACTCTGTTTTGGAAAACAAACTCCCTCTCATTGGAGGTGCAATTTACTGTAGATCACCTCCTCCTGCTCACAGCTCATTTTGGCTGAAAACTCTGGAGGCAGGACAAAGCAGTTTTGTAAAGCACTTGTGATTGTGGTATATGACGGTTTCACCAGACATTTCTGTTGGATGACTGCTCTAATTAGCTGGCTGACTCGTCTGGCTCACTGTCTCTTATTGTAAAAAAAAATTATTTTATGCTAACCACATGTAATTTGGTGGTGCAGAAAGTGACTTCTGTAGGTGAACACAGTAACTTCCATTTAAGTTCCAATCACTACAGATGTGGAAAACTAAACGAATCCTGAAACTTTAAAGGAATAGTTCCACATTTTGGGAATTATACTTATTTGCTTTCTTGTAAGCGCATTTCCCAAAATGTCAAACTATTCCTTTAGAACTGGTATGTGTATGCACTGGGAGTTGGTGGATCAATGCGGTTTAATAATGCCACTGTATCAGAGCACTGATATTTCCCTCTGGCCGAAGCCTGAAACAGGAGATTTGCCAGGTGAGAGAGGTAGTGAGCCTCTTATGAACTGTGAGTTATGTCATGCTCTCACCAGCAGCCGCCTCCTGCTATCAAAGTAGTCCAGGAAGGAGGCCAGAGATCCCTTTGGAGGGGGTGTTGGCCTCTTAGTGGGCTTTGGGTAGTCCTCTTTCTCAGGGTACTTTGACAGCCTCTTTCCATTTTTCTTTCCTCCGATCTTTCCTGCCTTTCCTCCTCTCCTCTCTGCTTTCTTGGCAGCCTTGTCATTCTTTTTCTTCTTCTTGTCGTGCTTATCGTGCTTGCCCTTGCCCTTCTTCGTGGGACTGATGTCGGTGAAGGTTTCGGTCTCCTCAGGATCACTGACCGTTGGCTTGCTGGGTACATACTTGTCCTCGTACTCATTAGTCAACACCTGCACAGATAAATATATATTGCTAATTGATTAAGAGTAATCACAAGAAGAAGTCCAGAAGAATGTTTAATTGTGCTGTTTTTTGAGTTTCAAGACCCACTGTCTCTTAAATCTTGCCTGGCAGAAAGAAATCTCTTTGTACACACACAAAGGGAAACAACAGTAATTAATTTGGCAGTTAGCATTACCAGTACGAAGCCGTTAGCACTTCATGGGATGGACAAGGCATGCAAACAGATTCTTTCCCAGGTGTATTACAAGAGAGGACATTAGGTGTAATGTGGATGAGAACTTGTGGTCAAATGCAGAAGACAGGGTCGACTGGCACTGCTGTATCTCAGTCTCTAGCTATCATATAAGTATGTATAGTGATTCTATACACGTTTCTTTTATGTCTCATTACTGGAATTACTTTAGTTTGGGAAAACAAAGACTACTGAAGCACGCTGCAGCATTTCTGATTCGTTTCTCTAACATGTACTGTAAGGTAGCTCAATCCATGGAGTAAAGAGGTGCCATTCCTGTTACTGTCATGGAATCTTTGTTGATGCAAAAATAGAATAAAATAAAATATGACACTTAAATTTCATTGCATCACCTTCTCTCCCCCATTCTTCCTCTTGCTGGGTTTGATCTTGGAGGGTTTATTTGTGGCGGGCACCAGCTTGCGGCTGTGTGGATCTCTGTTGTCAGTGCGGTTATCTCCTGCCGGGGTGGTTTTAGCCGGGTACCTCTCCCTCTCTCTGCGGTTGTAGTAGTAAGGATCAGCAGTGGTTCTGGGCACTGGGAGCCACAGGGCTGTGGTGTGGGCTCTGCTTGGTTTCTGGGTAGTGGTAGTAGTGGTGGGTCGTTTTGTGGTGGTTGTGGTGGTTCTTCTAGTGGTGGTAGTCGTGGGTTTGGTGGTGGTTGTTGTTGCTTTGGTTGTGGTTGTTGTTGCCCTGGTGGTGGTGGTGGTAGTGGTGGGCCGGGTTGTAGTTGTTGTGGTGGTGGTAGTAGTTGTAGTTGTCGTGGTTGGTCGTATGGTAGTTGTTGTTGTGGTTGTGGCAGCCGTGGTTGTTGTTGTTGTGGGCTTTCTAAAGATCTTCTTCCCTGGTTTTCTTCCCACGGGTGTATCTACTGCTCCACACACACAGAAAGACAGATAACAGATCAAAGCTTTTCCTCCAGTACTTCCCAGAGTACTTTGCTTCAACAATATTACATTAGTCCAATAAAGTTTTGTTGTGTCAAAATGCATTCTAGTGTGAACATTTCCAATCTCTTGCTATTTTATGTTAAAATTTAAAGTACAGAGAGATGACACGTTAACTCAGTGTAGACTTTACTGATACATAATGACTACTGTAAATATTTTTTAAGTCTTTGTAAGGACTGAGACCATGGTTTAAAGGGGGCACTTCACCCAATTTCCAAACATATTATCACTTCTCCTCTGGTGACATCTAGTCATGCAGGCTTTTTTTTAGATTGTGCAAAGAGTTTCAACATTTCAACTCTTCTTTCCAGGAACAATGTCCCCTTAACTCTGTATAATCCACAAAACACCATTTTACCGTCTTTAAACTATTTTCTTCTGATGAAACAGCCCCTGTGAAAAGAGTTGCCGGAGTGTTCTGTGGATAATGTTGAGTAATGAGGAAACACTAATCTTTCTGGAGAGAGATGTTGATGTTACATTTTTTTAATGTGAATTTTCATAGCTGTGAGAACCACGAACAAAAGCACATTCACATCCACTGTATATACAGATATACTTCTCAAATTCTGGTCAAACGAAACATCTGCATGGCAAGATACCACTGAGAGAGAACAGCATTTTTCTGTCATTTGTATAAACTGACCCTTAAAGTAGATGGAAATTAAGAACTCCAAAAACCGGACACGTGGCCTCCCCTCCTGTGATAATTACGAAAAAGTATTACATTTTCAAAATAATCCCCCTCTCACCTGTGAGTGTGCCCTCCTCCACTTGACCCTCCACGCCTGCTCCTCTACACTTCTGGACGAAGCCTTTCTGTCTGAGCTTCTCCAGCTTCCTCATCGGTGACTGGTCAATCACCTCATACATGGCCTCCAGCCTCACAGGGTAGGGGTACCTCTCTTCCACCTGCAGGGTCTTCTTCAGCAGCACCATCCCGAACTTACCTGCAGGTCACAACATCACTGATCACATTTGGATACAAACAGTGTCAGGTGTTCTGGAGCTGAGTGCGAGGTGTGTGCTGCCTCATATAATATATACAGTCAGACATGATTCCTGTTGAGGAACAGGTAGGAGCACCTTCACTTCACTTAGAGCTGCTTTACAGAAAGGAAATTATCAGGTCATTACCCCAAATAAAAACTCAAGCATGCACAAAATATTATCACAGCGCCATCTCCTCCTTCAGGATCTATACCATCTCCTTACCTTTCTCCAGTTTGAGGAAGCTCATGAGTCTGGGGATGAGTGCTGTGTCCAGGGGCTCCTCCATCACCTTCCCCTCCGTGGTGATCCTCCTCACCTTGCCCCCCATCTCTCCCTCCTGATGAAACATGACAATCTGGTGGACGTGCCGCTCGGCGAGCTCGCAGTACACCTCTGGTTTCAGGAGAGACATCATCAGTCGGTAGTAGCCGTCTGAATCATGAGGCGCCGAGATCACCAGGACGCGGTTCTTCCCTGCGAAACTGGCCAGCAGATTTGGTGACCCGGCGCTGCTGGGCATCCTGGTGACCCTGGCTCTCGCTCCTGGGGTGCCCTCATCTTGCAGCATGACCGGCTGACTGGGTAAGCCAACCTGTCCGGCCGCCCCTCTCTTTGGCACTAGACCCTGTCCTCCTGCTCTCTTGCCCTGCACCGTCCCTGACCTGGCGGAGACTGGAACACTCTCGTCAGCCTGCATATCATCCCCCTTCCTGGGGCTGTGCACCGAGATTGCCGAGCCAAACCCAGGGTGCATACGTCCGACGAGGCGCTCCTTGTCCTTTGCGTCCAGCTGGGGACGTCCACGTTTTGGTCGTCTGTACAAGTGCACCCGCGTGGCGTGATCGGCTTCGCCTGTCCAGGTTAGCAGATATATCAGAGCTAAACTGAGAACAAAAGCCCTCCGCATTCTGGCGAGATGTCAGATAAAGTAGGCTAAACACTCGCTGAGGGAAAGATAAAGATCCAGTGGCGGAGCCGTGATCCTGGCGCGTCTTTAGTGCATTTGAGGTTGTTAATCAATTAATTCCAGATTCCACACAGTGTGCAGGATCTGCACATAATAGTCTGCCTGTGATGTGTTTCAGAGCATGCCTTCTGCTGAGGGAATCCACCTCACTGTCTGCCCTTTATTTGTCAGACAAAGCGAACAGGAGAAGAGTTTGTTGTGCGTAAACTGTTAAGTTATATCCAGAGCTTCATCTCAGCAACACTTCCGTTTTCAAGTATGATCCCAGGAGATCAGGAGTCCAGATCATTTCTGTTATACAAACATCCAAAACTCTGAAATAATTCCTCAGCTCCCAGAGAAAATGAATGAAGTATTTCGGCGAAAAGTTTTGGACCGCGTCACATCTCACTCACGCGCACCTCTACACCTTCATAACTTAACTTATCCAATTAATCCTCGTGCATTGTTTATTTCCAGCAAACTGTGAGACGATCTTCTGGGCGCAGGAAGGAGGAACCTCCGCCTAAATGCAAGAAATGCGCACAGTCTGAACCTCGCTGGAAACCTGCGCTGAGTCTGTCTTCTTCCCAGGTTCTCCTTGGCAAAACTGAGCTTTGGAGGCTTTCCCAGAAATGTCCACACAAACCTCAGCCTCCGGACTCTTGGCGACGCAATGCCAGGACCTGCCCCGGGACTGTCGGTTGCCAGTTCAGTCTGCAACACCCATTTCACTAGATGTGCCTGTGCACCAATGTTTCTGTCCCCGCGCAGGAGTAGTTTTAGGTTTCACTGAAGCACAGCATATTAAGTAGCTGACTGACTAAAAGTACACTTCAAAATATGTAAGAGAAGTAAAACATTTTGCCCCCCTGCTGGCCAGATTACCGGGAAGAGGAATGACCATAATCAGCCTCAGTGTCAAGTTCCTCCTTTAAAGCCAACAGAGAAACGCCCCCAAATCCCATCCCTGTCCACCACGATTTGCTCCAAGTGGACCGTTTTTTCCCCCCATCTACCTCCAGAAGGCTGCTCCTTATTTTGGTGCAGAAACAGATGATTTAGAGGGAAACACACTGCTGGTGTATATTTAACCTTAGAGGCTGACCATCCATTAACTGTTCCCCTAACTGTTTATAGTGAGAGAAAGCAAAAGTAAATGTTGCCTTTACATTTTTATTGCCAAAATAATATAATTGCACTGACTGTTTTGCTCTTTTATGACGGCCCTTTTAGCCCAAATCAGACTCTTTCCATTTCCTCTGAGAAAGTTTCCCCGGTTTGGCTTGTAATTAAGGCCTAAGTAAAGAAAAGTAAACCACTAGGTCCGAGCCACATCCACTCTCACTGCAAAGGCAAAACACTATACGGTGTGTGCCACTGCCACAGCATGTATAGCTGCTAGTTTCTATAAAATAGACTACATTTTCCACTTATCTCTGCCTGTAGAAAATATATTATGTAATGCAATAATCACATCTTCTTTCTGCAGCAGTTTCATCACTTGTCTTCAATTTTCTATTGGTTTTCTCTCAAAGTACTGCATGTGATGTTTATCGGTGGTGAGATGCAACACTGGATTTGAAGCATCTGGAAATAATAGACATTCCTGGCCAGGCTTTGGTAAAATGTTGCTAAAAATAATGCTAAAACAATTAAAAGCCTCCTAGAATGCTTTCAACTGTGAAGCAGCTCCATCCGCTTCCAGTTCGACTGCCTCAACCAAAATCCATTACATGAAAAAAAACACCATCACCATTTGGCCACATATTTTCTTTTGTCTCAAAACCTCCAACAGGAACAAGAGGATGTTCAGCTGTATGGTTTTACACCACCACACAACTCAGCTACAGGCTGCTGGCTTGTGTCTGGAAAACAATGGACGCTGCTCAGTTTATATCAGAGTCACGTGCAGGTTCCCCGGACAGTGGCACTACCGTTGAATAGATATTTTTTGGATGATGAGAGCAGCAAAAGGAACTGAAGCATCCTGTGTCCCTCCTGATGTCAGCAGATAATGACAGCTGCAGGAGAGAGAGAGTGGTTGTTGGTGTGATTTCAGTGTATTTGGGTTAAAGCAAACAAGGAGACAGAGGTCGTGCTCCTGCTGTGGTGTGTTGAACTTGCCAAGATGGGCTTGGATATGTTCAGTTTGTCCCTCTATGGTACCTTATCGTGCCGTCAGCACTACACAGAGCGCTGATTGCCACATGCATCCTGCTCTAAAGTCCACAGAGGTCTCTACGATTTGCTCTGTAATTACATTCTGTGTGTGCAGAATCACTGTAGTCCTCTGCCCACTACACAGACTGTTCACTTCACTCTGAATGAGCCGGAGTGCAAATCATTCCCAGGACTGCCAGCTGAACCATGTATTTTACTTCCATCCGGGTTGGTTCTTTATTACAGACCTTTATTGCATTCAGACAAACCAGTAAAGTCATATAAGCGGCGGTCCACATTCATATGCGAGTACACATACATCACGCACGAGGGACGCAGATGCGTAAGCCATAGCAGAGGTTTAGGATGCTGCATGTGGCGTTCACATGTGCAGCGGATACTGACCCATTGACCCCAACATCCAGCATCCAGCAGAGCTGATAAATGATTAGAGTTCATTCATTTTCAAGTTTACAACATGATTTCTTTTACTCAGCAGGTCAAAGGGCCTGATAGCTGCGGCACAGACTGTACATCAGATCTGTGTCTCTATAGCAGCCTTCCTTTTTCATCTGTTTGTCATTAACCTGACACTGTGACAGAAACACATTCAAACTGGATTTTGAGTATGTGTCAACACTGGAAAACTGACAAGCATATCTGGTGGACACTATTGTCCCACAAAGCACAAAGGAAATGGCGGAGCTTCTTACAGCTGGAAGGAATTAAAAGAAACTGCAGATGGTGGCGAGAAAACAGCAGGAAGATCATGGAAAACAAATATTAACTCTTCGAGACAACGGTTTGTTGTTTTTTTTGTTAAGTTTAATTGTAGTAACTTTTAAAAACTGCAGTTTAACTAACATTCTGCACATCTTGTGTCATTTTCCTGTTTCACTAGAACGTTAACTTTGTGTATACTAAATTCAAAAACAGTATGCTATGGAAATGTGTATACAGCACGTACAGTATGGTATTAGTGTGTGGTATGGAGCTGGGCACAGCTCAGGGCTGAGTCTTAAGGAAAACGTCAGGAAACTGTGTTTTAGAAACATTTGGCCTTCCTTCTCCACCCTTCTTCTGTTAAAATCAGTTCACAAAGTCTGACATCCCACACAAAGTTCATACCCATCTGTGTCTCACATGTTCTGTTCAAAGGCTCTCTTGGTGAGAGTAATATGTCTGAAACTTCACTGACGTCTTGAGTTCTTTCTGAGATTTAGAGCTCAAAAGGTCCTGATAACTCTCATCTGTCCCATAAAACAGTAAGTGGTGTGTGGATGAATGGCAGCCTGCTACATCCCTAAGTTTAGATGGTCAGGGTTCAGTGGATGTGGCCACACAGCGGAGTTTCATCCCAGCCTATTTTCACCCAAAACGTCTATTTGTCATTAACTTGACACAGTTACTGAAACATAATGAAGTGTACTGTAAGAACACTGTTTCTGTATTTTTGAGGTCTCAGTTCAAGATGTCAACCATCACTTCAAGCATATAGAGGAAAACCTGCTCATCAGCTGTTCAGAGTTTGATATTGATAAATCTGGACTTATCTTGTACATCAGCTCTGCTACAGACCAACCTGGAGGAAATACGAGACGCTGTTTGGGGAACAGTGTCTCACTCCACAGTGACATCCTGACCCTAATGAATTTTTGTTGACGCAGCACATCCAGTCTAGGGCTGCATTCATAAACACGATGACCTTTGACCTTGCCCCTAGACCTTTGAACTCTCCTTCTGTTTTATCAGCCCGCTGACAGGTCAGTGAGAGGATAACCTGTCACATGTTACGCATATACACATTTACATGAAACATGGGTGCAGGAGGAGTTCCTTATGATGCAAACTGATGGAATAGCAGCAGAGGAACCATTAACCATGAAGACAACAGCAGATTAGTGCCTTTCTTGAATCCCACGTCACTTCAAATCCTCAACCCAAGCAATTACAACAATAGGACACATTGAGAATACAAGGTGGAGTATTTTATTGACACAATATTACTTACTGGCTAGAAGCAGATATATAAGACACACTGCATGCATAGAAATACTCAGGTGTATAAGGAGAACACGTGACCGAAGCTGTGCAGACAAAAAATATTGTACACAAAAAAGAATTAAATGCTGATTACAGAGATCAAGTGTCCTTTAATTGGTATCTGCTGTGTTTCTCACAAGATCTCCCAACGTGCTTCAGAAGCAGACTCCTTGACCATATCCACCCACAAAGTTTTTAGCTTGGAAGCCCATGAAAGAGAGGACCTGGTTAGGAAATAACAGGGCAGCGTTTACATATGACTGAAATAACCTAATAGTTCTCATATGTCATCATTTAGTGGTGCTCAGCAGGAGCATAAGAACTGTTTGACAGAGCAATATGCACAGGTTGACACAAGTCAGACGCCGACTTTGGAGCTCTTCAAGCGGGAGTTGCCTTTTTTCTTTCTAACTCATATTCCTGATCTTTTGTCTCATGCTGTCTCTTTCTAACGCCCCTTTTCTCACCCTCACTCCATTGTTCTTTTCTGGGTTGTGTCCTCTGTTTTGATGTGTACTGCTGTTTTTTTCCACTTGAGCAAAGCATGACTTCACATGCAAAAACACAGAGCAGCTGTGAATGTATGTGAGCATGCATGCATGCGTGTGTGTGTGTGTGTGTGTCGGTGGCTCCTGGGTGTGGAGCTTAAGCCCAACCACAAGTGTTTTGCTGAGACCGGAGACCCCATCCACTCCTGTTGCACACACCTTGTGCAAACAGCACAAAATGAAAACTGGAGAGTAAAGGAATGATTTATTGTGTTTCTGTTACATTTGAACACTTTATGTTGAGGCCAAAAGCCAGGAGAAATACC
>NTHP01000204.1:844370-863719 GCA_003416845.1 Oplegnathus fasciatus | reverse complement strand
TTTCACTGTGTATTTACTACTAAAATCACATGAAATATTAGAGATGTGTACGACTGTGTGATTCAAGAGTCTACAACCAGGCTAAAGCTAGTTAGCTACTGTATGTATTCTGAGCACATTGCATGCCGGTAACCTATTTGACATTGTTGTGTGTGTCTTGGTTTTGTAAAAAACACAAACCTTCACATTTCCACATTTAGAGAAGAAAAGAAGGCCAAAATGTACCCTTTTGGCCATTAGAGGATTTTTTAAAGGGGTCCAATGTACAAGGATGAATTGGGAGAGAAAAAGATTTAGAATAAAACTTTTAGAGCACATGAAAATACTCTCTGCACAGAGAAAATCCATTAAATCATTCTCAGCACCAGTTCTCAGGTACGAGACCGTCACCACTCTGAGAAGCCTTTAGTTATATCAACCAACACGGCAGACAACCTACCCATTGAGACACGTGAATAGATTCTTCAGTAAAGTTTGCTCAGCTAAGTAGCCTCTAAGTGTGTTAACCCAGCGATGCCTATGGGTGTATATTAGGATGATTATGTTCATGTGTAAACCAGGCTTGGACCGATGACCTCCAGGCCGTGACTCGATTTCTCCGAGCGCTGCACCGTGAGTCTGAGGCTATTCATCACGTCAATAGGGAGCCTTTCACTGAGGTGAAACATCATAGAGGGCCTGTGGTGTAGGAGAACAGACTATGAGTCAACCCCCACATGGGGCTGCCCAGGCCATGGCTTCCCAGCTAATGACCCTAACATGTGGGGCTTTCAAATCCTACTTGTTCTATTTGCTCTGTGGAGCAGCAGATATATTATAGAAATAACTTGTTTAAGGGTGAACCTGAGACCTGAGAGAGCCAGTGGGGGACATTTATCTGCATGGATGAGATAATTACGGGCTGAAAATGATGTATTTCTCACACATATGTCTAAATTTTGGTTTTTTTGTGTGTTTTTCTGGAACTTTTCATAAGAACAAGGGTGTTGTGTGTGGTAAGGATTATAAACCCCTCCTTTTGGGGCTATATAAGCTTACTCTAAACATTGGAAATAGCATTCAGATCCAATAGAAGCAATACAACAATGTAAAAAAACTCAATAGTAAATTGTATTCAAAATTGTACTCAAGCAGAAGTATTATTAGGAAATATACCTTACAATTAGTAGTAAAAATACTTATTATGCCCTTTCAGAGAGTTACATATACGGTATATTATCACAGATGTAGACTTGAGACTTGTAGAGTTAAGACATAAACATGAAGACATGGAAGCATAAACTTTCAAATCTCAGGTTTGGCTTAACTTCTCACTTTGCTGCAGTGATGTACAAGTGTACTCCAGGACCTTGTAAAAAATCACTGTTGGGGGTGGTTACAGGTGCAACAAAGCACACTTATGACCACACCCATCAGTGATGCTAGGCTTAGTTAGAGGTGAAACAAACATTGCAACCAGGACAGTAAAACACTGATTTTCAATCTGGTGTTAAAGTACTTTAAGCGTATACTTTAAAAGGACTTGGCACAACGTATATGAGAAGCACTGTTAAAACAATGTTGAAAGTTCTCAAATGCCATGGTATCTTAATGCAAGCAATCAAGGATCAAAACATTTTTACTTGACTTGGACTTGTCTTCAAGGATTTGACACTTGCTCTGACAGACTTGGCTTTGACCTGTCCCAAGAGACTTAAAAAGCTGTCTATATTATATTTTTCGATTATTTCTGATCCATTAATGTGTGAGCAGCAGTATTTTGTTATAGCTGGGTAAAGTGGAAATCATTTTAACTTTTAAGTATAAGTAGTACAAGTGCAGTTGTCAAATAAATGTAGTTCAGTCAGCCAACTCTCTTGGAATAGATTATTGTGTATTGGCGTCATTGCTCCCACAAGGAAGCACCAAGTTCAGCACAGCAGGAATTGGAGAGCACTGATAATAACTTCCCCATAAGGGAAAGGTAGACTTGAGTTAGCTGCCTGAACTGGCTTGTTTGCTTCATTGCAGTAAAAAGTACAATTTCCCTCTGGAGTAGAAGCATAAAGTAGCATAAAATGAAAATACAGTTATAATACCTGAAATCTGAACATCAGGACAGTAAAAAGTGAATGTACTCAGAAACTTTCCACCACTGCCTACTCTTACTCTTAAGACCTTCATTGGAGCTTTATAAATGACTCAAACAGGTGTGATTACTCTAAAAGTATTTTTCTTTCACCTCCAAATCAGTGTTTGACAGCTGGAGGGAACGCTGAACAGAATATACTCCAATTCAGTTAAGCGGCGTGTGTGTGTGTGTGGGTGGAGTCGTGACCACTTCAGCAAAGCCAATTGCAATGAGCCGCATCCCCGAACTCAGCGGGACAAAGCACATTCCTGCATCGCATTAGTTTTGAATAAAGAAGGGGAAAAGAATTTTGCCTGATTTATCTCGGGTATGGAGCGATGCACTGAGACCACACTGTATCGCAAATCAATTCCATGTGCAGTTTTGTTACTGGTATGTTGATGGTTTTAGTGCTGTGAAACCGTGGGAACGCGCGAAGGCGGCTGTGAAACAATAACAAGGACATCTCTGAAGAAAAAGGAAGACATTAGCATTGTTTTCAATTTGTTCACCACTGAAAAGTTTTATTAGAATTATAGGCTACGTAAAAAAAAAAAAGGTGAATTTCAGATATGTTGAAACTTAAATGCTTCCTGTGTGGAAAGTGAATCATCCCAGCAGTGAAGACACAGCAAACTAAACAGAATATAAGTTCAAATAACCATACATAGCTATCTGCATCTACTGAAATGAAGAAAAATGAATGCACAATATGTCTGATGAGAAAATGTGCAATAAATATGATATATATGCAGTATTAAATATGTGCAAATCAGTCCTAAGTGTTTCTGTACTCAGGAGTCTTGTTGTTAGTTATACTGCAGCTCAGACTGGATAATGACTTGCAGACTTCCATGTTGGGAGAGCACAGGGACTATTAACCTTGAAACCACATAGACACACACACACACACATACAGCTCAACGTTTCTAAATCCAAACGCATATCAAAATAGAAATCCCATGCCTTGCGGAAGGAAATAGTAGATATATAATAGAGCACAGATGAGGATGATAATGAAATCTGGCTACGTTGCAGTGTAAAGAGATCCAGAGCCGACAATCAGATCCAGGCTGGAGGGCGGATGTTTTTCTTGGATTTTAAGGTTGATGATGCTCGATAGGCATCTTTAATAAGCCTGTAGATGTGTTAGGCCTTTAAGCTTGTTGAGTCTTTGGGTAGTTATAACTTAGGAGGAAATGTCCCTCTCCTTAAATTTGATTTGATAATTCCTCAGTGTTTGGATAAATTAATGTATCAGCTTGTTTAAAAGATGAAAATATTTTTATACTTTCCCTCATCTCATCATGTTTTTTTGTTTTTTTTTAGTACAACAAGCAATTTTGATTTCCGAAGCCTTCCAGCACCACAGTGTGTTCGCATTAACTCCAAAACATTTACACTACCTTTGTGTTACAGTAGTGCCTGCATAGGTATGGTGCAATATGGTTGTTATGGGACAACTCTTGCATTAAATGGGTGGGAGGTTCAGGTAAATGTAACTTCATGCATCACTTGTAATTACAGACTGTAAGTACAGGAGCATCTTGGCCATGTTGGCATTTAAAGCCCCTGAAAACTTGATTTAAAAACTTAAGTATTTGTCTAGAAGATAAATGTTCATGACTAAATAACCAACAATCAGTGTTAAGGGTAGGAAAAAACAACCTTAGTATTTACTTAAGACTTTAGCCCTTCAGGTAATCTGATTCATCAGGACTGTGTAGGTGCTGTTTGATGAGATTTGATAGGCCAGATTTGATTCGGGGTTGTTTCATGACACTAAACTATCTCCTTGCACTCGCCACTAAACTTGTCAGCTGCCTTTTTACGTATATTCCCTTAACATTTGAGATTTGATGAGTTAACTGTGCGTGTTGATGTGATATGCACATGGATATTGTGTGATTACCACCAGTAATTAAATGATTACGCATATCATCCTCGCATTTATGTGCTCAATCATCAAATTCACAGATTGTGTGTAACGATGTGTCACAGCACACTATGCAGGTGTGTTCACAGCCTCATCTTTACCTGAGAAAGAACATTTGAAACGTTGTCTGTTCCATGTAGACTTTTTTTTTTGTCTATTTAAAAAGAAGCACATCAAACTTTGATTCAAGTGTTGCTGCATCCTGATTGGTGCGCAGAAGTATGTGAAATCATCTTTCTACATTCAAACTCTCAGAAGTCTCTCATGTGAAATAACCAAAACTGTTCCACCAAAGTGGTGTGTTCATGTAGGACTCCTCCCTTTAAAGCTACTTCCTGACTCCTGAAATGTGAGTTAATTTCTACCTGGATCCATGAGATCTGCTGTCTTAGTTTTGTTGTCTTAATAAAATACTATTTACCACCATGTGATGTTGTGATCATGTACAGATAAGGACTGCAGAATCCTTTGCCATCTTCAAATGCAGACCGAAGACCAACATCTTCAGTCTTCAGTCCTGCTTAGTCTTGCTGAGCCTTTTCCACAGGCAACAACCAGCTCAGTTTCTATTCTACCTGCAGTGATGAGTCATTTTGTTGCTGCTGTATGTTGGGTCTCTAACCTACTATTACTAGCACTTCAAACGCTGTTCTGCATTTTCTACTGTGAGGAAAGAACAATATTGAGTTTTACATCATTTCAGTGAAAATCTGTACTGGAAAATTGGTTGTCGAACTCCCTGTCGCACCTCTTGCCCTTCCAGTGGAGAAAACAAGATGAAGTGCCCTCTAGGGTGCCCTTCCAGTGGTTAAAAAAAAATACAGTGCCATATACCGCACCACATACAGCTGGTGCCCTCTTTATTTTTTTCACCCCTGCCACTGGTATCTGCCAAATAAGCAAAGATTTTGACATCCATGAGAATATTTTTTTCCATTTTGAAATTACAATTCTGCAGAAGAGTTTCCAAAATGTTCTTTTTCTTTTAAACCAATCAGTACTTCAAGGTGATGGAATGCCATGAATCTAAACACTCCAATACAGTAGGTGGCGGTATGCATCTTGATTCACGACCTGCCAATAAACAAAGAGGAGGAAGAAGAAGAAGAAGAAGAAGTAGAAGTAGTAGTTGTTAGTGAACTCTGGGCTACAACTTGAGTCCATTTTTAAAATATATTTGTCCACATTTAGGCAAAGCATCCTTAAAAATATGCCGAATTAGCTTTTAGCAGGTCCTGTTGCAATACACCCATGGATGTAAGACAACTATCACTGGATTACTTTGAAAGTGAAGAAAACCTAAAAATGTGAGGATTCTCAGGCAAGTCTGGACTTCTAAGTGGAGTTTTCTCTGTTTTCCAAATAGATTTATGGACGTTTATTCGCAATGGACATCAAAAATAAGAAGTGTAAGTCACACTGAATCTAAAAATATGTGTCTCATGTCTGTGTGTTCATATTTGTTTGTTGTAAATTGAGGCAAGTACCTTAATTGCCTCCATGAGCAATGTTGCCAGAATGGGCAGTTTTCCGCCCAGTTATGCAACTTTTTATTTAATTGGGCACACACCCACACACTGGGCAGGTTCTAGGCTCTGACTGGGCTCCTGTTTGTCAGTCCAGGCAACACTGTCCATGAACTGAGCTACTGCTGCTGCTGCAACTGCTGACCTCGTTGAAGCAGCCAAATCAGCAGCCAAACTACAATAACTAGCTTCCTGTTGTTTTTAGAACACCAGCATGCACCTGTCCCTTTCACCTCAGGCAGTATCTTTGTCTGGAGGCCTCTCCACAGACACATCACTGTAGCATAATATACCACTGTATCATTTTGTACAGGCCCCCCTGGCCAAAGTGATCTACCTCTGAGCTGGCCTTAAGCGGATAAGGATGGATGAGTAATCTCTCAGTCACTGTCTGTGGGTTTAATAACAACCAAACCATGCATGCTTCTGTTTGAGGAAGGGAGTTTTTTTTATTCTGAGTGGGAGAAGAGGTAAAAACACTGTGGTGCAGGTCATGGTCAAGCAGAGAGAAAACCTCCCTGAGCTGAGCGGAGAAAGCTGTGGGTCAGAGGACAAGGCCTCTCTAAAATAAAGTCAGTGTGAGAGAAATACCAAGCTCACAGTTAAAGCAGTACGTTAAACACGCTGTAGGTTTACTGTGAGATACAGAAAAGGCCTCAACCTGAGGAGTGAATGTGTTGGCAGCAGCGTCTGGCTTTCTCTCAGAGGATGTTTGGGAGAGCTCCAGGTTGTGAATGTAAAACAAGATAAAAGACCTGCACATTGCAGAGGTTGGAGATCCAACATGATAATATGTCCTTTCTCCTACAATACCTACCATCAGTCAACATACTGCAATGTTCACTAACTCCCACACACACCTGTGCAAACTCAGTCTTGACCTGAGGCTGAAGGACAGAGGTTAAGAATATAGATTTTTCACTTTAAAGTGAGTTTCAAGTTGTCGAGATTTTGTGGGTTGTAAAGAAATGAACACCGATGAACATTCCCTGTGTTGGAACCAACAAAACTCCTCAACATCTGCGTCTTATCTTATATTTACTTAATGGAAAAACTCATATGTACTATATTCATATACTGCAAGTAATCTGTGGTTTACTCACTTCAGTTCTATCAGTTAGGATAATACCTGAAGATCTGGGGATGTGGCAAAATCACTAGAATGGAGTTCAACAGGACAAAGAACATGAGGACGATCAGCAAGTAGAAAAACAACTTCTAGTTTACCTTTATTATGTAAACCTTTTCTTTGGAAGTGAAACCTCAAATGGATTCAACCAAAATGCCCTTTTTTAGTATCTGTTGCAATGAAACAGTGTATGGCAGGTCAGAATTACACCAGGAAGCACTGTAACCCTGCAAAATCTAATAAGAGTTAATTAATGACTTTGTTAGCTTAAGTTTTCTCTTCCAATTAAGTGGTGAAGATGATGTTATTAGATAAACGGTGTGTCTACAGCTTGTGTGATCGCTTGTGTCGATTGCACTGCTGGAGTCCATTCCAGGGATGTAACTGCTTCCTCAGGGCTCAGCAGTGAAGATGGTGAGCGAAATGTGAACACAAAACTAAGAATGAGGTTGTAAAAGAAGACATGATGTGTAGAAGGAGACTGTCATCCCAAAGGAGCAAATGCCCCAAAATGCTTAACAAGTAATTTTTGCCTAAACTTAACCAAACCAACCAGAGTGATCAGAAAACGATGTTGTAAACGATGTATTTTGTTGTTTAGTTTAGAGAACTCGTTGTCAACCACCATAGAGATTAACAGAGAACTGTCACTTAACTTCTCTCAGTTTCTTTTNNGCGGGAGTAGAAACAGATAAGTTTTCAGTAAAGAATTTAAAAAACTCCAAAAATCCTCAGCGCTTGTAAGAACGCTGTCACAACCACAAACCTCCCTTATGTGGCAGCGTTGGGAGGCTGCACCGGACTGTGCAGATCTGTCTTTGACAGTTGTATTATGGTGCATGAATATGTATGTCCATGCGTGTTTTTTGACGCACCGGTAGATAAACGCTCCCAGGTATGCGTGATATTTTCATATACTGCATAGACCTGTGCAAGTCACACATTTGAGCAAACATGAATAAAGGACATCATTTTATACTACTGAGGTGCCACCCTGATGTTTTCAATCAGCATGCGAAGGGAACGTAGTACAGTGTGTGGGCAGGTCTATAGTGTTTGAATAGTGCATTCCACAGTCAGGCTTTAGAATAACATTCCCTTCATGCACAGCTACTGGTACAAATAACTCCAAGTGCACCGTCGGCTAATGATCTAGGCCTATAGACTCTCATACACTCACTGTACCTGTGCAGTCACATGTAGTATATGCATGAGTTCAGTGTACTCACTGAAACACTCTGTACAGCTTTTCTACTCTAAATCCTTTGGGCTCTACGCAGGCACCTCACTTCTATCACTGATGCTTGGTAGATAAGTACCCGTGATGTTCTGGGCAGTTTTAATCAGTTTTTTTTTAATAAGCTTTTTTGTTTTGATAGTTGATAATTTGTTCATTTTGAGCTCCAACATGTTGCATTTTTGTATAATGAAATACTGTGCTGTAATTTCTTGTCACACCCCTGTTTTACAGTGTTGGACAGCTTGACGACAGACTGATGTATAAATGACCAGAGGCCGGGACAGAGATCCAAAATCAAAGCTCTCGTCTGTGTGCCCATCTCTGGTTTATGTGGCTCCTTCATGGCTGGCTCTCTGCAGCGCAGCTCACAGCATGCTCCGCCCAGGTCAGTGCTCAGGCCTTTGAAAACAGGAATATGAGGAGAAACAACATACAGCTGTGGCTATCTTAGGTGTGTCTGCATGAACACCCACATGTACACACACTTTACACCACAGAGGGTAAAAATAGACATATATTGTATAAACTCAGAATCTTCTTTCTATACCTCCACTGCAACTTCTACACAGGGGAAATAAATAATGAACAACCTCCTCCACTGAAAGCAGTCTAAATCTACTCCAGGTCTGTTTTGAGCTGAAAAACTTATCCAGTTAGAGATTACAGCACATTAACTTATCTGAGGAAGTAGAAGGCGGTATTAACATCCTGTCTGGTGTCCTGAGGCCTGGGCAAATCTGGTGGTCAAGTTTACTTTGGGTAGGATTAAGGATGAGAATGTTTGCTGTCTCGCTAAGCATGGCTGGAGTCCTTCAGCGTCTCCACTCGCCCCAGCCGGCGTCTCCCGGTGCCAAGTCCCCCTGCGGCTAAAAGCTCTGACGAACACTGGGCACCGAAACATCTCTGATGTCTGGAGAAGACTGAAAAGAACCCTAATACCAGTCTGAAGATCTTATAATAGGTCTGACTCCCCGGCAGGCCGAAACTGGCTAGTGCTCTATCAACACCACACACATACACACAGACTTGCAGAGGCACCTGTGCAAACACACACACACGAACACTCTTTTGATCGCACATGCACATGGACTTAAAGAGGTCAGCAGTCAAAACTAGATGTTCAGCCAAGGACCACAGAGAAATTGTACCGTGGGTCCTGTTAAAAAGCTTTTTATTACCTAAGACACTGGCAGCAATGCTCCCAGGAGCTGGATGCTTAAATATGAGCCATGTCTTTGTTCCCAGAACAGTAATGATGAGTAAATGTTTTAGAAATTAAATTAAATCATTCCCTTAACCACAAAAGTAAATTATCAGACTCTAACTCTCTGACTCTTAACTAATATTTCCAGACAAGAAAGGAGAGTGTGGTGTATAAAGTACACTAAGAAGATGAATACTGGTACATTTTCTGTGTGTGTGTGTGTGTGTCCATAATCATTTAAACTGTTGTAATATTGGAGAAAGGAATATTGTTTACCTTTCTCTTCCTTCTCTTTGAAACAGAGCCCGTAAACTTCCTCTAATCAATGATTTTAAAGTTATTTATGAGGAGAAACGGCCGTAATTATTAGGTAACAATATTTTCTGGGAGTTTAAACATGATACAATCATGCAGCCAACTCATGTGGAATGGATTATAATAGGAAAGTGAAATATGTAGAGATTTTGTCAATATTTGGTGTCTAGGTTCAGAGTGTATAGGGTAAATGTTGCCCTGAGAGCACATTGTGTTTCCTAAGGCTTGTGGGCTTCACTCAATTCATGTCAAAATGTTTTAGCATGAATCAGATCATAAATGGCAGCATACTGTATGTGAATCACATATCTCTCTCAAACATTCTGTGTAACCAAGCCGCTCTTTTTTTAAAAGAGTGACTGGAGACTAAGCTGAAAAGCACTGTTTCACTCTCCCAATTGAAAGTTCAAAGTCTGTGGCGACAGTGATTTTGACGAAAAACATGCAGAGCTGGTAGGTACGCTTTTCATCCCTGAGTAGTATCAGCAGGTCCTCCCTTCTCTCTTCATAAGACCCCAACAGCCTCCATCAGTAAGGTAGTGCGGCCTGTATATAGCCTGTGAGGTGAAGCCCAGGGCACACACGGCTGTGCCACTCACTGTTGCTCGTTAAACTCATTCCTCTGAGCGTATGGTAATAACCGAACTCAAATGAGCTCACTAACATTTTTATCAGCTCATCGTCTCTCATCTGGAATATGGCGGCTGTAAGAGAACAATGTTCAGAGAGAATCTGAGGGATTTTAGGAAGAAAACCGACCTGCACAATAACAGTGAGGGGGACATGTCCCCCCATCCCCAGTAGAAAATTATGCTCTTAAAGGATAGGGTAAAAAAATCTATCTTAATACAGTGCTCACGTCCCCGAGTCCTCATTCTGTACTAAAAATGAACTCTACAGTTTAGCCGAAGCTAATTTGAGCTCCAACAGAGTTAGACAAATTAAATCTTCCAAAGTTACAGTTTTACTTTTTTGGACAAAATTGCCTTGTTTTGTTTCCCTTGGACGGTGCTTCTGTGCTGAGCTGTGGCAGAAGGATAGCACCGCTAAAGAGACTGTAACTTTGGAAGATGCCCGCTTGCTCAGTCTAAAGAAATGTATATATCCAGAGCAGCAATACAGGGCTGGGATGAGTTCTACTTCACTTAGAAATGTAAGTGGGCATATGGAAAACATAATCCTAATCTGAAACACGTGGTCAAACATTTTTAGGTTGGCCATTGATCTTTTCATTCAAATCTGCAAAGTCTTAGAGGCAACACAAGATGCAGCTGCTGCACGGATTCATTAACAAGCTTTCAAAGAAGTACAGTATCAGATCCTTATGCATGATATGTCTGAGAGAGAATAAGAAGAGAGGGGACAGATGAAGAGACGAGTGTGTGTAACTGAATAATCATTATCAGTTGTTGCACATTTCCAGGCTGAGGGCTTGAAAATGATCTTTCATGTTGGTCTGGTGTCTCTCATTTCAACGTAAAGCACATTTCAGCCATCATAGCAGAGAAACTGGTTCTAATCATGCCATAGTAAATACATATGGAGGCTGGTTATTGGTGGAAAGAACGTTAGATGCATACAGCTTTGAATTTTCTACAGAAAACACACTCATATTGTGCAACAGAGCCAAGCTAAGCTTTCCCGAGTGTCCCAACTTTAAACACTTTGTCGTGTCTTTGACACTGATACAACAGTCCCACTGTGGAGCGGAGAGGCAGACAGTCTGTGTTGTACTAATGTTGACATTTCACAGAGACAACAGCCGTGTTACTGGTACAGTGACAGTTCCAATGATCACAAAGTCTCTTCGACACAGACTGCACAACTTTCTCACACAATTACACAGATGACTGTGTGAAAAAATATCACTTAGATCATTTGAGATTAAAACTGAGCAAGAAATTACTTTTTATGTAACATTTGAATTCATGACAATACTCAAATATGGTGTAAAGAGTATACTGAAGTTCACAATCAGTGTGATATATAGTATTAAACAGTATATTGCTCTTAATATTGTGTAATTTCGGTCTATTATTTAAACTACTCTACTCGCTATAGAAATGAAGTCAGCATGGCGGCTCTGACAGACAGTTATAGAGCATTGTTGAGACAGAGGAAGACAAAATGCACGATGGGGAATCTATTTCGTCCCATGCTTATTTTCAGTCCTCACTGTGAACTAGAACCAATAGAGTCAAAGGTCCGTGTAAGTAGCTGTCAATCATGTGAGGTTGCTAAAGCACTATGCTAAGTGATTTGCAGTGGACCCAGTTCAGCTCTCCCCTCAAGGTCCTCCTTGCACACTATAGCAGCTCAAGCTTGAATGACAAGATTGTTGAGGGTGGATTTCATGGAGTGGCACCAGTGAGTGGGTTATTCCCATTCACAGTCATTTCCTGGCCTTTCATCCCTCTCTCCCAGGCATCCTTCTCTGCAGGAATGCAGACGGGAGCTGATGGTCTGTTGAGATGAGAAAGAGCTCTACACAGAAACACTCAGAGAGGACGGGGTATTGGCAGAAAACACATGTTTTATACAGTTAAATCTCAGAGATGAGGAGCATTCAAGAGCTTTAATATGGCAACTTTGAGAGGTTGTGAAAGAACTGGGATCCATCTTCCTCATAGGGATGGATGCCATTTGTGGACTACAATAAATGTAGTGAATTATCGTAGCACCAAAAACATACAAAAACCATCTAGATCGTGGACTAGAAACATAAAAGTCAGTCAAGTTTTGATCATGGGATGAAATATTTAGAAACTCTGTTCACCTCGAATCAATCAGGGTCAGAAAATCACTTTTAAATCAGGTCCAACAATTGTAGCGTGTTTAAAACTGCAGTTTTCCACTCAGCTCTGGGTCTCTTTCCAGGGACATCTGTGTCTGACTCAGATCTTGGTGAAGTAGTACGCCAGCCCCACAGCTGGTTTGGCAAATGAGAGCCATGAGTTCTGTTCAATAATGGGACTGCACGTTGTGGACTGACAGATTGAGGAGAGGCGGAGAAAGGCTCTGGCTGAGTCTGCTGCTTTCTGCTCCATAAATGGCACAGATGGCTGCTGCTTGCTGAAACTGAAGCAAGACATACAGAGATGGTCTCAAAATAGGTCTGAAAGCATTTAGTAACTGGTAATGTCTTGTCTGATCTACTTTCTTTTGATCAAGTTTTAGAGTAGTGACATTACAACAGTTATTGCTAACATTCGGACTGTATGAAAAGAGGGACGTTTTGGCCGTGCCAGCAATGCGGCTCTGTGGATGATGATGTAAGTGTGTCGGTCGGTCCGCCACTTTGGTCCAGATTGAAATATTGGATGGATTGCTGTGAAATTTAGTAGAGATACTTACGGTTCCAAAAGGATGTATCCTAATGACTGTGATCCCCCGACTTTTGGTTTTGGTTCAGACATTCATGTCCCCCTCAGGATGAATTGTAACAACTTTGGGGATAACGTAACTTTTCCTTTAGTGCCATCATCAGGCCAACATTTTTAACTTGTTTAATAATTTGGTTTATGACTAAATACTTGCAAAAAGTCATGACATTCCCAGAAGCCTCAAGGTGCACTTTGTGCTTAGTAATAATAAACAAATGTTAGCATGCTAACAGAGTAAACTATGGTGAATGTGGTAAACATCATACCTGCTAAACATTGCATTGACATTGTGAGTGTGTTAGCATGCTGATGTTGCATGCAGCAGCATGTACCATTTGCTTTTCTATGTGAGCTCAGGTTTTGCAACACCCGGGTCTTTCGAGACCATAAGCTAAATATATCTGCCCAGAATCAACAGAGCCTGGACTATATGTGTCAAACCTACAAACACAAACCTGGACAAGGTACACACCATATTCACACGTGTACTGTATGTGTTTAAAACAAACTCACAGCTAAACATAGTACAAGGCTGTTTCTCCCTATTGTGAGTTGAAACAGGCCTGGGTCCAAAAAGCTCTCTGTACTTTTCCGAAAAGCCCTCCTTGTTTGGAAGCGACTGAGGAATCAGGGTGTCCTGTTTGTATCATAAAGAGAACCTCTGACCCGACAAATCTGAACCCTGTGCCGAAAATCGCTCGTTAGGGAGGTGGTGAGTATCCCTTAACCCTAGAGGCTTGTCTTTCTCATGGCTCCAGTGTGTTCTAATGTTGTTAAAGTTTTGTGTTGCCCACACAATTTTACGTTCTTATGAAAGTTTTACCACACCTTTCTGTGGAGGTTTGCCTGCACCAGTGATGTCATCACGAATGTCTACAGCTAATGTGAGTAACAGGTTTCCTGCTTCCTATGTTAGAGCAGACATCCTGGAACCTGAGGAATCCCAGCCTCGGTCCCCTGAGACGAGGCTTCGGCCCCCAGCTGAGACAGAGCTGAATCAGTCGACAGGCACTTCCCTCCCAGTGTTTCCACTGACGTCACCTTATATACAGGACTCAGACAGACAGACTTGGGGGGAGTGAAGTTAACTATTACAGCATGCTTGAGCTATGAAGTGCTACTGCACCTCGTGACAGCGACCATTTGTTGTCCCGGATCCCTGCGGTGTGTTATGCATCAGGAGCCACAGACCTGATGTTGCGACTACAACTGCCTAAATAATTTCCTTCCTACTAACCTGGAAGGTAATTCTGTTTAAGAAATCAGACATAATTTATAATACCCACGACAGTCCACTCCAAATATTAACACTATGCAAAATGTGTGTATTTTACAAGATATACATATAATCTATGAAGCCATAATCCCCACTAACACTTCCATGCCCCTGTCTTTGTTAGTTTCTGAGATCCTCAATGTGAGTCATATATGGGCAGCATGAAATGTTGAATTTGTGATATGCTGCGCTGGATATTGACACTGACCGTTTCACGTATTCAAAAGTGACTGTTGAATGTCTTGTGGGCAGGAACATGCTGCTGTTACTGCTCTCAGCAATACGTTTGTTTATTCACATGAGGACGAACCCGACGATTTCTCTTTCCAGCAGGCTCCAGATCTAAAGAGCAAACATGGTGTTGCCCAATGTACATTTTATAAACTCTAATTAAGTTTCTCCAGAAGCATAAACAGATGAAGAAAGCAAATGGTGCTTGCTTTTATCTTAAGAAAGGCTTAACTGTATTGAGAAGATATCTCTGTTTATGAGAACTTGTCGGTAATGTTGGCCGTGCTGTAGAATAGTGCAGCCAACATTATTTTAGCTGATGGTATTTTCTTGACTGTTATTTAATTCCTTCATCACTTCTGGGAATCCTCCAAGACAGGCTGTGAAGTTAACAGGGCACATCTTACAGGAATATTCTGACATTTTGGGAAATGTGGATTTTGTCTGTCTTGCTGAGCGCTAGATGAGAAGAACAATATCAATTTGTGTTCAGTAGAGAGATAGCTCTACATGTTTAGCCTGTGGCCTTCATAATTAAGCCTAGCTCAGAGTTTAAGCTGAGACTGTTCTCACCAGGAAAATGTCAGTATTGGTCTCTTGTTCTAACACCTAAAAATACCTTTATTTATGTTTTCCTAAATGGGACCTCTTGTGGCCGTACAAATGATGATTTTAGTCTGAGTCATGAGCGAAGGCGGAAGTAGCGTTGTGTTGTTTGATACTGTTCTTCTCATTAAGCTCTTGATAAGAAAGTAAATAATCAAATCTCACAAAAATCCCTCCTTTTAACCATTTTCATAGTGCACAATGAGACAGCACATAATGGAAGCCTTTCACATTTGCCTACCAGAATATCTGCTCCGCTGTTTGTTTTCTTGAAATAGTTGAGCAAGCATAACACCCACACACACCTGAACTTCTGCTGAAATGTCAGAGTTTCAGCACCGGTAAAGACAGGGAGCAGCAGGTTTTTGAAGATTGTTTTCTTTTCACAGACACAATCGCCACAGGAATGCACCGCCGAGACGCAGAGGTCAGAATGTGTTCAAAATAAAGCTGCGAGGGCCGCGGAGCAAAAAAAACAAGCATGTGTAGCATAGATGCACACAGAAATACACACATATAAACTAAAGTAAACATGCACCCACACAAATGCATACATAAGTAATGATGTACGCTGTTGATCCCTGCAGGTAAATTCTCTTCACTCACTCACAGCGAGGCCACAGTTGGTCAGCTGCACATGTACACATACAGTATACACAGCACTACACATACCGTATACAAGCACTGCACATGCAGTATACACAGTACTACACATACAGTATACCTGTTACTGTCCACATAAATTGTGTTGTTTATCCACTCGAGTTTGGTCTGATCACAGAAACTGCACATGCTACTGAAATCTGGGAATACAACCGATTTTGTTTGTACGTACTTGTATCTATTTATATGTATGTGTTTTAAGGCAGAGGTGTGTATTGCTGTAAGTAAAGTATGCAACACCACCATCTAAGGGCCACAATTAGCAAACACATTGTGGCTCCTGTCGGGCTGCCGTCATCCTGCTTAAAGTTTCTTCTGGTCCCTGGCCAGACAAACTCCTCGTGTCCATGTGTTATGTCCTATGAGTAGCCTGCCGCCTCTTGGTGAAGAATGAGACTCCTGTAAAATGACAGACATTGCCTTTTAATAACATGCAGACACAAGAGGGAGCTATTAGTCCAGTAATTTCTCCTTGACCTGGAGTGACCCATTAAGTAGCTGAAAGGCAGGAAGACCTCCCTAAATCTTAACCTGTGTAATTATCATACAAAGTGTGTCTTTTCAAGGTAATTTCCAGATACTCTTTCAGCTGCATGTCACTGCATTAAACAGTCGTCTGCTTAATTGATGGGGCTTTATGACTGAGTTTGTGGCTGTGACTGGACCAGCAAAGCATTTTAAATCCGCGACAGATCATTCTTCAGAAATTGCCCGTTCCTTGTTGGTGCATGTCTGCTGTAAGGAGCAGGCAAGGTTTTACTATATAGTCACCTCTGCTCCAGAAGGTACAGGTCCACACAATTTTGTACAGTGGGAGAAATAAATTAGTCACGCCTCAAAGAAATGTTATTCAGTTGTTCAGCAGTTCAGTGGACTATGGTTTATAATTTTCCATGTCCTTGAGAGAGCATGTCGGTCTTCTAAAAGTGGAAAGCCTTTGTCAGGTTCTAATAAATGAACAGGAAGAAAACGCACATGACTTGTAAGACAGCACACAGAGGTTCTGTGATAGCACTTCTCAACCCTTTCTGTTGTAAAATTAAGTTATGCCAAAGCAATTGCAGAATGATTTCCTTTTCAGTTCAATTTGATCACAGGAAAGCTGAAAACTGATTTTACAAGGGTAAATTGAAGCAAAACTCAGGATAATACATTTCTGAAGTAGATTTCTCTTTCTCTCTATAAGATAAATCTTTCTTGCAACATCCTAAAATAATCTCTTGACCTTGTGGGGTTAGGGTCAGGGTTTCTGGGTGGTCCCAACCCCTGGACTGAGAACTGCTGCTCTTTGACAATCTATTACACAGCTCAGGAGCATTAAATGGATCTTGTCTTTGTCTTATCTATACCTCTTCAAAGCTGCTTTGACAGGATGAAACATGATAGATAAGACTACTGCATTTTTACGTGATCCCTCTCGGATGTGTTTTGGATAACAGAAGTTTGGCTCCTTCAAACCAATGAAAATCTGTTTCATCTTTAGAAATGAAATTATATAGACACACACCAGTCCTTTACTCAGCTGGGTATTTTAAGATTAGGGGAAGGTATGAACGGCAGTGAAGTAACCAAACAGTGATGTTAGAGAAGGAAGGGTAAAATTCAGCTATCATGTCTGTTTAAGATTTATTTGTTTCAGTCAGTGTCTCTGTTCCCCCTGTACCCCTGCATTCCCCAGCTCTCCCCTTTGTTGCCCCTCCAGCCGCCCCCCACCCCTCCTTTTTCCTAAGGGGCCTGCAGTCAACTTTGACCCACACAAAGAGCTTGTTAAATGCCTGTGTAATCCCTGTGTCTGTGTTTGCGAGTGTGTTTTCATTCACTGTTTTTTGCGAGTGCCATGTCCGTGTGTGCGTGTGTGTAATCCTCAGGTCGGTCACTCAGGAGACATCTTGTCTTGGCCCATCAGATCAACCTGATTGATCACACATGCCTAAAGCTTTAACTCACTTACCAACAAGCTTTTCCTAAAGCCCGAGGGCAGCCTCCTTCAGCCAGATCAATACTCTCAACAAATCTCACCATCCAACGTTTTTCCCATTTGAAATGGAGCGCCTGGGGGGTTTACAGGAAGAATTAAAATAAAAAATTATGAAAATTCTCTACCCAGTCCGAGCTTCTAGCAGTGCCAAATGTGGCGGCCTCTTTGAACAAAGACAGATGATCCAGAGTGGTCTGACAGTGAGTCACTGACATCCACAGACATGCCTGTCTCTTCCTCTCAACCCTGGTGTTCACCTCAGCATGGAATGCAAAGGAATGCTCTTCGGTTCTCATGGCTAACAACCCAGGATATGAATCAACTCGCCCTCCTTACATTTACACATAAGAAGATGGGGAAAGTGTGTGCACGCCCGCACACTGGTGAACAGATATAGAAAATTGTTGGGGTGAGAGTCCTGGTTTGAATGAGGACAGTGTTTATAGTGCAGCAGAAATATGTGGTGGAACAGTTAAAATAAGCTTGTTTGTGCAGGCCGTGCAAATAGAGGTGCATGCATACTGTGCACATTAGGCAAATACATCGAGATGAGGGTTTGAATTTGAGATGCTGTAACAGATATTGACACTGAAGATGTTGATGCTGGAGGCTGGTGGTGCTGATCGCAGTAGTAATTCAGTTACTTCAACACTAGTGATAAAATCTGACCAAAGCACTGGATTTAGGACAGGTGTCAGCCAGCGATAATTCAGTATACAGACTTAAATTCAGCAGAATCATATCTTGATGATATGATCATATCGTTTTACTGATTCTGTTGTCCCGACTAATAACTCCAAGTAAATTGTATTTAATGATTAACTATATAAGTTATTTAAGATTTAGTTTTACAGTAGAAGTAGTTCATTATTTTCTCATTAACACAGTGATACATATTTATCACTATATTTCAAAGCTGTTTTTTGGACACCTTTTCCAGTAAAAATAACTGTAAAAGCGAATTTGAGTCATCAAGATGGTCTCCACTTTCACTAACTGTTTTGTTGCTGTCATCGGCTTCATGTGAACTTCAGCAAACCCAAAGATTGTCTCTGTGTTGATGCGAGTGGGTGGTACATTTTGACAAGATTCTCATGGTTCCCATAGGATTTAACGGCCTGACAGACAGAAACTGACAACCTCTCGTTAGTTTACAATAAGATCTGTGTGTTTTGCATTTACCCTAAGACCACATACCAAGGTGTGTGTGTGTGTGTGTGTGTGTGCATGTACGCTCATCCAGTGTGCCTGTGAGCTGCGGGGGTTTCTTGCAGACTAATGTTATCTAAACTACCCCAACAAGCATTTTGTTTTGGAGGGGCAGGGCCTAGATAAGATCGCCTCGGTGAATACATTAGCACCCATCTGTACCCGTTCCATCCTTATTCTCAATGTATAAGGAAGGAATGCAGGGTGGTGCTGTGGGTCTGCTGCCTCTGAAGCTTCCCCCAGCTGAGCCTCAGGGGATAATAACTCATTCCTTTGACACTGGGCTACAGATCTATGTATGGACTTTCAAGCTACTTTCACAGGCCAATATGGGAGCTGTTATTTTGACAGATACCTGTTATGCACAAATGGGTTTTCTGCAGAATGGGATGCTCAGATTCAAACCATAATGGCACTCAGGGGATGAATGTTTGCTAAAATACATCACACACATAGAAGTGTTGGATGAAGCCTTCATGAACTCCAACCAAGCACCCCAAGTCAAAGGTCAAGCTACTGATTTGGCCTACTCCTCCCCCCCCC
>NTHP01000204.1:808654-843751 GCA_003416845.1 Oplegnathus fasciatus | reverse complement strand
CCCCCCCCCCATCCACACATAGAGCCCTCCCCACTCGCCACGCTTCAGAGGGAGAGTGCTGAACATATCATGACCTGACAGCCCCATTCACCACCACAGGGGTAAATACACAAGGTGCACAAGAGATGACTCCACCCCAGTTTTTTCTCCATGGCCACTCTCCTGCGTGAAAGCCCTCACTTCTCTGAATAAGGTTGTAACAAATCTTTAAATCTTTCCATCTTCCTTGCCCTTTGTATCGTCTTTTCCCCTCATCTTGCCTTTCTTTCCTTCCGTCGTCTCCCCCCTCTTTACCCCCTTGTTTGTCCTTTCTCCTCTCTCCCTGTAGCTGGTGGAATCCCAGCCCCATCCACCTAAGTGTCACTGAAGAATGTGCCATCATTTAAACGGGGGAGAATGCTCCGCTAATATATAACCAATTACACTGGTCACATTTCCTGTGTCTCCTTTGAGCTCAAAGTGCCAATCAGGCCTGGAATGCTAGAACATGGCTTATTTGCCAGGGGTCAGTGCACCAGTAACCTCACATTCTAAAGGACCATTGTTCCCATGGCCAGAAAACTCAGAGAGGCACACATACACATCCAGGGTGAAAGACACACACACAAACCCTGGCCCCTAGAGGCCCCACATCAAGGGCCCGCTCTGTTTAAACAGCATCCGCCTGCACAGCCACCCGCCATGAAAGGGATTAAACAAGGTGTGTGTGCATGAGTGTGCTTATATGTGTATGTACACTGCAAAAAATGTCCATGTTAATAACTCATTTTTTCCAGTATTGCGTCGTAACACTTAAAAATTATCCTCGAAGATGTCCTGATTTGATTTGCTTCCAAACCAAATCAGCATTCAAGAATTTGTGGAATGGAGTGACGTTAACTCTGTTATGCTACTTGCGATTTGCATGGAGAGTTATTCATCATTTCACGATATTGGCACGAGTTTCAAAAATAAATCATGTAACAAATGGAACTTGCAAAATAAGGGAAGTCATCTGAAGAAATTCAGTGTTTGCTCGTCATTTACTGTAACGAAAAGTCAGATTTTAAAACAAAAAGCAAGATACCACCTTCCAGTTAGCGTGTTGTTCAGTGTGTGCGTACGTGCGTGTGTGCAAGTGAGTGTGGCAGACAAAGAAAGAGCACAACAGAGAGTGTGTCTTGCCGATTGCAGGTACTCAAACTGTCCTTGCACAAAGCATGGAGACGGAGCAAGGATGCTTTATAATGCATGGTGCCTTTCAGAGCTTCGACATTCTGTCTGTTACATTTCCTCGCAAGGGCTGAAAACATAAACAAAAGATGACTCAGTGTGAATGAGCACTTGTCATTGCAGTGTGTGTGTGTGTGTGTGTTCAAATTTAAAAAACATAACACTCAAAGTATCTCTCCTTCTCTCACTCTTGCCTACACCACACATATATACTGTTCATGCTGGCTATTCCTCCACTTAGCCATGCCTCTCTGTTTGCAGCTAAATCTGACCTAAATGGGATGCTTTTAACTACAAGTGGCTGCAGTTAATGTACACTACACGGCCAAAAATATGTGGACACCAAAATATTACACCCACATGGGCATTAATATGCTGCTGTAACAGCCTCCGCTCTTGTGAGAAGACTTTTTCACAATATTTTGCATGTGGGCATTGTCATGTAGAAACAAGAAAGAGAAAAGAGAGTTGGAAGTGCGCTATTTGCTTTAAATATCATTGTGTGCTGCAGCGTTAAGATTTCACTTATTGGAACTAAGGGGCCCATGCTAAAATATGAACAGCCCCAGACCAAGAGTACACAAAGGTATGTGGTTAGGTGTGTCCACAAACTTTTGGCCACATAGTGTACGGTATATTATAGTATACCATTAGGTTAATTATCTACATACTGCGTTTCTTTCTTCTCTTAAGTATTCTTTGATGATAAAGGAAATAAATGAATAAATACATACGTAAGTCTTAACTCAAGGCCCACTTACTAGCTTTTTCCAGAGCTTTCCACCACATCTGGTTTCCATCCACTACTGCAGACTGGGAGAAAAAGCTAGTATGTGGGTCTTGAGTTAATTTTTTTTTTGTCAAACTATTTCCAAGATTAAGAATGAACTTTCATAAAACGTTCTATATTAAAATGTTCTCTTGTCCGGTCCGGTCTGAAGGATGGTGATGATTCTGCCGATATTCTAGGGATATATTTGTTTCTATGAGGGACTTGCAGCCTCCTATATGAGGTGAATCTGTGAACAAGGTGCTGGAGCAAATGCACAGATCTGATTGGCCGTTAAGCTATGTTTGCTGTCTGGGCCGGCAGTATCAAGAATAATTGGATTCTTTACCTCTTTTTTATGTGTCTCAATACAAGCATGCAAATGCATGCACACACATGCGCACACACACAAACACATACACACAGTTTCAAACAGGTATGCAGTCATGTTAAGAGAAACCTGACCTACCTGACGGATCGAAACTACTCCTACGCTACTCTGTTAACCCCTCAATGTTCGGCGTGGGAAACAATGCTTTGGCATTACCAGCTAATTCCTGCTCAAATACCTGAGATGGATGGATGGCTGGATGGATAATGGATGAATACACTGATAAACGTTGACACGGCCTCGAAAGGGGAAGGAGCACAGAGAGATAGAGGTTCCATATTAGGAAGAAAAGGTGAGGTGTAGAAAAAGGAGTGAGGAAAAGGTTGTCAATACGCCTTTTCTCATTTGTTCCCTCTCCTTTCCTTCCCTTGCTTGCCTATAAGAGATATCTGAGGCCAAAGGGCAGACAGCCTTTTCAGAGAAACATGATTGCAGCCTTGTTGCGAAAGGCCTTTCATTTAGAAATATGTGACTTTCTGTTAGAGGAGAAAGCTGAAGCATTCCCTCTCCCATCACGGCTTTTCTCCACAACACAAAACCATGGCAGAGAGAGACCTTGTGCCTCTGAAAAAGGTCTTTCAAGACTCTCGTGTTTTCAAGGTCCTGCATTGAAAGGCAATGGGTTTATACACATAAAAATCACCATCCAGATAAAACTGGAGTTAAAATTTTAAGTTTTTCTTCTCATTTCAAACTGTAACACATTGTGATACTTATTTTCATGTTGTACTTATCCAAGATATATTTGATTCAGTTAATGAGTATAGTCGTTCGCAGAGGAGAAGTAAGGATACATCTTGTGAATGTTTCATCAGCTCCCAAAAAGCCGGTTTCCTCCTTTAGTTTCACACCAGAATGCTGTGTCATACTTTGGCCTTAACCGTGCTCAGCACAGACTGCTCTGTTATTTTGGCCTCAAGTACTTGGAGGTTATGTAGCTTAGGTCAATACCATCTGCGTGTGACCAGTGTACCGCAGGGTGATGTCACATGGCTTGTGAAAGTCCTCTTTGATGTCAGCAATTAGACGGTCGAACTTTTAGCTAGCCTCAAATCTCAGCCTACTGTTCACGGGTTGCTAGGTTACCCCATGAAAAACATTTGATGTCTCGATCCTTATCAGTGATAGGATGCCGCACAGCAAATGAAAGCTGCTTTTGCTGACGTCACACGAAAGTGCCTTTCACATGATTTTACCCATTAATGTAGAGGCTGGAAAAAGTTAAAGGATGGAAAAGGTTTTTTAACAGTTTCTTATGTTCTGTGGCTCATACAACTACAAGCTAAGAGTATCATTTTAATTATATTGAGTTATATTGACTAAAGGTACAAAGCAGGTGTTTTATGGTAACATATTTTTCAAAGTGGAGAGATTATGGAGAGCTATTTTACTAATAAGTACACATCACATTCAAGGACATTCCACTCAGAAAAACTGGGCACTCTGCACTTACTCACACACAGTTTCCTTACAGTGTGCAGTATTTTAAAGCACCATGCGTGGGCCTGTCCACACAGTGCATGACCTGAAAGTTGTGTGATGTAGGCCACACTGATAAGGGGAAGACTGGGAGGGGAGGAACATTACTGTGAACTGCTTTATCACCTGTGTGTCCTTTGATATAGTTTCACTGGTGGCTGATCAAAGCCACCAGCCGACTCCAGGGACTATGCTGCTACTGTAGCAGGCTGGCACTGACAGTGGACTTCAGCCAGAAGCTTGCACTTCTGTCCTGTCACAGACTTGGAATGACTCGTAACGGTTGGGTAATGATGACTGTAAGTCACACACGCACAGGGCAAACTGCAGGCGGAGTGTGTGGTGTGCGCCCTTTGGAAAGATGACTTTATTCTCCTTACTTCCTGAAGATTTCTGGCACAGGTGTCAGATTTCCATATTAGGGATTTCCCTCATTTCTAGCTCTGTTTCAAAACCAGGTCGGAGTCCTTCCGCTGTCAGGTGAACTCCTCCGACCGCTAGTGGGTTGATTGCTGGTTGGTTGGGATTGGGGTTAGAAATAGAATCCTATTATTTTCTCATTCAGTGTCTGTAAGAGCTGCATTATTGATTTCAGTGGGAACCCCCTCAAATAGAACTTAAGACCTTTTCCAGGAACTTAGTGATAGATTTCACTACAACTCCGGTTTAGCATTCCACCGGTTTAGCGTGCTGCTTTCTATACTGTACCTGTGAGGCATTGCTTTCAAAAGAACAGTTTAAGTTATAGGAAAAGTAAGAGGTTCAGTTCGGGGATAATGACTGTTTCCATTCCTCTGACAACCATGACAATCCATCTTAATCCTCAGTGTCATTGTGTGCTTGTCTGGGAGTAATGACAACATGCTTTGCATAGCAGACTCTTAGAAACACTGTGTGAATGTGCACATGTGTGTGTATGTTTTATGGCATCATACGCGGTTTGCTTTATGCGACACAGAAGCCCGCTCACCTGTAACAATCAAATACCTCGTTATGACTCCCAGAAACAAGGGATGGGGACTTGCATTTGCATTGAACTCTCCTAAACTTCAGACCTGTCATTACAGTAATGAGGGTCTGTCAAAGAATGGCAATTTTGCATTATATAAAGTGTTTGAAGGTTTTTAATTGGTTCTGCTGCCACTCTGCTGCATTTCTGACAAGCAGACCCACAGCATGGCGTCAGCTGCAGTGCCATTTGTTCGAACATTTGTTCCCAAAAAATTAAAAACTTCTATTGCGATTTTCCTTTTAGGTAAAATAATGTTTTTTTGGAGTTGAGAAACATACAGTAATAGTGCGTCAAACAGATACTCCACTGCATTAATCTGACAGCTATAGTTACTGGTAACTTTGCAGATTAAGATTTTACGAACAAAACATGATCAATTTATAAAATATGATGCAGTGCTATAACTTCCAACAGTATATACAGAAGTTAAAATGAGCTCCACCTCCACCAGCTGTAACATTAAAATGGTGCTTTTGTGTTAATGCGTCAATAATAAGATTTCAATAATATGATATCTATAATAATATAGCACTCTGAAAGGGACCATTCTGCTCAACAAGTACTTGTACTTTTACTCTACATTTGTTGGTAGTACTTTTGTTCTTTTAAAATCTTGAAGTGAGGAGCTTTTACTTGTCACAGAATATTTTCACAGAGTGGTATTTGTACTTTTCCTTAAACCTGATATAATGATTTTTTGGCCGCTTGGGGGCAGCAGAAACAAGTTGTGAAGACAACAGTGTTGTATCGCCACCTTTAAGTTGGCATGGTGAACAGTTGCTTATTTCCACATCCAGCAGTTACGGAGCAACATTATCATTCATTTGGAGTTGTGTTTGTGTCACCTGAGGAATGAATGTAAGTGGAAACAGCCGCCTCCTGCGGCTGAAAACGACACGATGTTAGCGGTGAGAGTGAACCAGAACGGTAAAGTTGAGGGCCAGACAAACAATGAGCTGAAACTCACTATAAAGCTCCGTAAAGCCGAGGGGAGCACCTATTTCAGCTGATAATTGTCTGCAGGTTCAACACTACGAGGGACCACTTTCACATTGTCACTTGTTGTCACATTGTCTTTTTATACAATATTACAAAAATATTGATTATAGCTGCTTTAAGTAAAAGATATGAGTACTTCTTCCACCACTGTAGACAGACAGATACTGTAGATAGGATGAGGATGTGTGTTCATGCACAGTGCCTTAAGTGACGAGCACACGTTTTGGTATTTGTCAGTCCAGGTTAGTGGCAGTGCTGTCTGTCATTTGGACAGGAGTCTCCTCGCTGAAGTCTGTCAGTTACATAGATGCCCTCTCTTATACTTCTGTCCGCTGCCCTGGCAGTAGGCAGCACAGTGCTGGTCATAAAAGCGATCTGCCGCTTGTGGGACCACATCACCGCCAACACAGGACGCCGTCCTCTCTGACTGAGCATCATGACACACTGCGGTGACTCACAACATGTGTCTCTGTTTTTGTTCCTCAAGATGAAGAAAAAAAAACACAAAAGGCCTACTGACCATTTTTTAAAAAAAACAACACCAGCTGTCAAGTGGACCGGCTGCATTTGAGAACACGTGCGGGTTTGTGCACGTGGGCATGTGTGTGTGTAGCCAGGACACTGTCATCATCCAGACCACAGTAAATTAAATAGTAGCTGGCGGTCAGAGAGGAGGTAGGACTTGAGGCAGGTCATGGTAAATACCACATGACTCATGTACAGTTGGCCATGTGGATCGAACAGATTTGACGTGTTCAGCCAAATGTAAGTTTTCAGGCCTTTGATGTTTAAGTCCTGACATCAGTGGATACAAAGCAGCTAAAAAGACCAGATAACGCCTCACAGTTAATAATATATATATAACATACATACATACAGTAGGTGATGAAAACATTTGTCTTGTATCACCGAGGGAAATAACAGTATAGAGTGTGATGATTTAGATGGGAAGGATTTTTGCTTTAGAGGCAGATACTGTATGTACCTGCTGCAGTTACACCTCACTGGTATATAAAGAATATGACTCCATGGTGGACATGTGAATTTAAAGGAACACTGCCATCTCACCCAGAGTAAAATGTGATCAATATCATTTTCATGTCTGAGATAAGTCTGAGTTGTGTTTAGCCTAGCTTAGCAATAAGATTGGAAGCAGGGGAAAACTGAACTGATCTTATCACTTGCTCCGCCAGAGTTGCTTTAAGACAGCTATTTACATTTTATCTTTAACATTTAACATATCAAAATAAAAAAATAGGATATGCTCTGATCCCGGTTTTGAGAAACCGAAGAATACTAGCTGGATTACTTTGTTAGGGTATACAAATAAACACCTTATGCAGGTTTCTGATTAGTGTCTGCCAGGTGTTCATGTGTTTCCTTCACTAGATCCATGCAGTAGTTTGTCAGTAAAAGAAAAAAAATGTAGATAAAATGCTAAAAATAAAACACTGGTCATGCATCAATATCGCTTGGAGTCTAAACTGGGTTCATCCTCAACTGCTGAGGTAGGTCAGTCGGTGCAGAGTGGTTGGATGTCAAAGCTTCGTGTGTGAAGATTCGTGTGCAGGGTGCGTGTAAATAAAACTGTTTTGGAGTTGTTGGAAGATGTATTTTTTCACAGTTTCATTTTCAGAGTGGCCGTCTGTTTTCCCCTGCTTTCATTAGTTCCTAATCCAAGATCGTAATACAGAGAATGATGGATAGCTCTCAGAGGGAACCCGAGCAATGTGCGGTCACTCGGGCTTAACGTTAGGAAGAATGTTGAAAATGCAAACTCACTAGAGGGAGGACTGTGTTCTTAGAGACATTTCAGGTGAAATAAATCAATATCAGGCAAGTTTAGAACATGACTTAATCTGATGAAGTGCAACAGTTTATATTCCTACGTCAGTATTGTTGCAATATCGTTTCCAGCCAGCAGTGGCAGCACTGAGCGCGCTGCTGCTGAGCAGCTCTCCATTCTGTGAGTGAAGAAGAAATCTGACGCCATTTGTTTTACTGACTTCAATGGAAAATCACCCGTACTTCATCAAAATAAGTCAGAGGTTGGAACTTCACACTTGCCTAACATGACTTTTTCTTCTGCCTTACAAGGTACTAAGAAGATTGCCTTCCCTCAGGTGACTCCATATGTCTAATACAACAGAGTCCAGCGCTATGATTAGCAGAATTTAATTCTACCTTATTGCATAAAGACCCACTGACACTTTGGGAAGTCATCGTGTCTTATTTGTATGCATCCAGTGCAGGGATAAGTGTGGGATTGGCTTAGCTCTGATTCAAGACTCTCATAGTACGTATCGTGGTCCTGGATGGTTATCAGAGGAAACCCGCACATTTCAGTCTCTCAGGCATCCAAAACATCTTTTTTGTGTATATTTTCACATAGTGGGATAAAGAGGAAAGAAATGGAAATAATGTGAATCATAAGGATGTGGTGAAATGTGTGTTTACACTAGGAGATAAAGTGTTAAAGTGACCCTGTGGATCACATACACTTAAAAAGAACAGTACGTTGTTTTTACCTGTACTTGTTTTCAGCTCCTTAGTGTGTAATTACTGTAAGTTGGAATCAACATAGATCGGTGTTGCCACATCAGGTACACCCACCGACTTAATTGAACCCACCTGCGGTGCTGTGGTTAAAGCTGGTGATTTTTGTGATGGATAATGTCTACATCTGTCTGCTTTTCCCCGTGTATCTCTCCATCTATCCCGCTTGCCCTCTTTCTCCTTCACCGTGTGTGGCTTAAATTACAAAGCTTTCACTCAGAAGTGACTCATGTCTGGAGAATGCACTTCTTTCTCTCTCTTAGTTTTTTTTTCAACTGTCTTATTGCCTCTCAATCACACTCTCCCTCCATTTCTTAAGATCTCAATGTATTCTTTTCTTTCTCGGTTCCCAAGGCCGTGTCTGTATTGCTCTCCTGTGCTCTTTGTGTTTCTCTTTGGGAGATTCAGCTGATGGGAAAAAAACCACCTCTTTTTCCAGAGAATCTGAGTATCACACCTTACTGTACTGCATGTCGCAGCAGTATAGTACATTCTTGACAGACTGTAACAACGCACATCCTCATCCTCCCTTTGCAAGACCGTCACCCAAAACGCTGCAACCCTTAGATCCAAGTCCAGAAGGGGACAGTGTTGAGAGACGTGGATCGGAGGGATCGGGAGAAAATGGAGCTGAGGGAGATGGACAGACATGAGACGAGCGGATGGAGAGGGAGAGAAAAAGGAGTACAATTAGTCATCGATTTCAAAGACAGCATATAATAAAACATTTCCCCCTTAGGTAAACCTGGTGAATGCAAACACGAATTAGCCGCCCACGCTTACTCAATGAATAAGGCTAAAAGAATGCATGGCAGCCCACTCATCGAACACCACAGAGCCACTCTCTCCCCCTCTCACTCATTCTCTCTCTCCTCTTTCCGCCGACACATCTTATAATGGGTTTCACCTCCACCACTCAAACACAGGCTTCTGCAACAAAAAAAACACACACACAAAAAAACCATATTCATTTGAAAGTAAAATTGAAACATTGTTTAAAAAAGGTCCACGCCTGAGAAGTGACTGGCAGTTTTCAAGATTTTTTTTTTTCAGCCGCGGGATTCATCGTTAAATAGCAGCACAATGACGAGGGCGTGACAACCTGGTGAAAGAGACTGTCGGTTTTGAATCCATGAAAAGCATCATGTTTAATGGAGATACAAGGATGTACTTTGGGGGGGTGCACAATCCAAAGAAAGTCCCCCTCCATCCCCAAATAAAGAAAAGATGTGTTGACAGCAAAGGCCACTAATGCTACACTGCCATAGAAAATGATGATGAAAATGAAAGTTGTGCAGGAGCAACGCACATTAGTGAGGGCAAACCACTATTAAACAGAATAAAGGAATGAGGCTGAGCTTACAAGTAGTGAAAGGATCTGCAGAATGATGTGCAGAAACACATGTTAGCGAGTGATATACTGTATTGGCTGACCGAGATGAGGATCAAGACCTGTTGCATCTTGTAAAAAGACTAAATCAGAGTGTGCGTTATCCGCCAGCACATTTAAACAACAAGCCTACATAAATTACACTCAGTTTGTGTACACTTTTTACTTTGATACTCACCTGAATGTGTCCTTGCTGTTACCAGAGCAACAAGCAAAATTTCAAGGGCTCTTGTGCTGCACCGGTAGCCCGCAGTTGACTTCTTTATCAAACATGCATTTTTCTCTTGGTGTCTCTCTCTAACACACACAGTGTCTTTAATACACAATCACAGTCACTCATAAAGCCATTGTAGTCTTTGCACAAGCTGACAATCAGCAAACAGTGACTGTTCTTGGGGGGTGGTGGCGGGGGGGTGGGGCAGAACAAAAGAGCAAGAAATTCAAAGACAGAATTTCCCAAAACCACATGGGCGTTTTACAGTGTGTCAAAAACATCAAAACTCTGAGAGAGGTTAAATAAATGAGGGCTTTTGTACTTTGCGTTATTTGGTGTGTGGGCGCAAGAAAAAAAAAATATCAGAAGCAAAAACGAGGGAGAGACAGAGCTGTGATCTCTGTGGTGTGGAGGGTGACCCAGTGTCCTAACATTTACCCTGTCATTTATGACTGAGGCAGCCGTCCGCAACACATCTGACTCACAACTGAAAAGTCTCTCGCTCCTTTGGTCATTCTCTTGCTATCTCTCTCTTTCTCTGTCGCGCACTGACATAGACACACACAGATATATCTGATAGAGATAGAGGGAAACCACAGTGAGTCAGAGACAAACCACAATCAGCAGTCAACGCTTTCACTGTGGGGAAGCACGGTGACATCAGATGTGACCTTAAACATGCTGATGAGCTCTGCACACACACGCACACACGCATGACTGTATTATTATTGTACATGCAAATACACAGACTGGCAACTGAGAAAACCCCACTTTAATTTACTGCATCTTACCCTTCACCTTTCCGAATAAATGCAATTGCAATCAGAGACCAACTGGAAATGTTTCACCTCGTAAAGCTGCCTACTCTTTGTTTGACTGCAATATTACTTGTGAGAATATTCCCCTTTTTCTTCCAGAGCCAAATAGTTGATTTGCGAGTTTTTAATGTACTCAGCTGCAGAAACTATGAACTCACTTTCCATTTCTCTCTAACTCTCAGACTCGTGTTTTCAAGTAAGCTAATCAGCATCTCCTGCATTAGTCACCTCTTTACCCTCTCCATCCCTCTTCCTTCATCCCCGCCGTCTGCCTCCTGTTAGCGCTGGCACTGTTTGGCTGCGTAAGTGTCCTTTTGACTGTCATCTTGTCTGGGGCCTCAATACACTTCTCCCTCCTCCGCATTCTCTGCCTTAATGTGTATGAGTCAGGGTCTTAAGCACAGGTTTTACAGTGGTAAGTGTTGAGGATGGCTTTTTATGTGTGTATGTGTGTATTTGTGTGCTTGTATTTTGCATGTACTTGTGTGTGTGTATGCACATGTCTGCTAATGCCAATAGGTACCATTATCTTCCCAGTACTTCATTAGAATTAAATGTCAGAGCGATTACCTGCTTCTGTGACTCACCTCTCAGCCAGGTGCTTTCTCTCTGCTCCCACATGCAACCTGCACACCAGGAATCCACAGTATGCAGATACTCACACACACACACACACACACACACACACTATTAGACTCCTGACACATGGAGAAAGAATGGGACATACCCTATGGCCAAACTGCTCGCCCACAGATATACCTGACATACCACAAATGAATTGGAGATACCATCACCTCTTACCAAACAACAACAAGAAGCGCACAACGGCTCTGCTACCTCAAGTCCAGACTCATACCCTCATCTCCATCTTACTGTTTTAACCCTTTCTGCTCGGTCTGTTCTGTAAAATTCTCCCACAGTGGGTTTTTCAGTTACCCTTAAAATTTCCATTCACTACTTGGACCATTTAAAACTGATACTCTACCCCAAATCTGTCGCTGTATCACTTTATTTTATTAAGAGTGCAGCGTCAGGCTAGCCACGCAAGTGACTGGTTCAGTATGGTTGATCTACGGTGTCAGATGTGTCGAAAAGCTCGCTGTCACATCCCTCTCCTGGCTACTCACAGCTCTGCGTCTTCGTTGTCTTAAGGTGATGAATCATAAATAGGACTGAAGGCGCACACACTCTCGGAAGCATTCATCACGTTGCACGTGGTTGTACACATGAAAAGTGACTGAAGTATAGTTGTGTGAATAATGAAAAAAGAGACATGCTTGTCGGATTCTCGGTTCTGGGAAGGCACGAAACGTGTTGTACGCAGCCACCCAGATTCTGATGCGAGGAAGGTGTGATGGAGATGGGCTTTCAGACGCTGTAGATGATCTGACAAGCACTTTGCTAGTCTTTTGGTCCTCCATGGGTCAGAAGAGCGCTAATCGAGATCAAGGCCTCGGTATACTTCAAACAGAGTACTTAGCCAAGTCTGGAATATGAGTGTTTGGAACATACTGAACACATGCATGGACAGTGTATTCTTCTGCAAAAGTGGCTCCATCCATTGCTGTGAATCCAAGCAAACTACAGTTTCTGTAGTTTCAAAGGACCAAGCTACAAACTTTTGAAAGCCACCTGTCAGGTCACTTTTGTTGCAGGATAGATTCACTAGTGGACCTTCTGACCATACACAGCAAACAACCTTCCCAGTTCTGTCTCCTTCTCTTATTCACTTTGCTCTCTTTCTTCCCTCGCCTCGTGCATTTGATATTTGATATTTTCCCCAACAGCTGTACTTATGAGAGGAATAAATCACGGTACGACTTGCTGACCAAGCAAACAACCACACATACACACGGCTAAAGGAGCTCCTCTAATGCGCACCTGAAACCTTTGTTCAATGAAGTAAGATGTCCGTTGTCCCTGGCCGTGTCTGTGATAACACTTAACAGCTTCTCAAGTAGAAAAAATAAGCATTTTTAAAACCCAAAGCTCATGAATGTGAAGAGCCCAAAGTATCTTGAATAATTGGTGTGGCTGCTGTATCATCGCAGGTCAGTTTCCTTTCATCTCTGCCTGTTATCATCTCGCTCCGTCTGCATCTCATCCTACCCCGAACCTTGACAAATCATCCAGTGTGCCCATTACTCACACCAGCTCTGCTCCAAGAAATCAGCAGCTGACAGTATAATACACTAAATAACTGCCCCCCCCCTCCCGGTGTGGTGCACCCAATCTACGGCATCCCCCCATGGAGAGGATTATTATGGGATGTGTGGGGGTGGAGGGCTAGGTGACAGAGGTAGGTGAAATGAAGTCAGAGACCTTTGGCTAAGCGCTAGAGGAAGACTTGTCAGCGCAGAAGTCCTGGTAATTGACGATCTACAGCATTCCTGCTGTTAATATATCTCTCCCCAGCCTGCCAACGCAGTGCTGCTCGGCCCAGCCACCTACGCAGTCATAAGGCCGCACTGTATCGAAGGCCTTGAGCTCACCAATCCAATGTTCTCTGGCTTGAAAAGAGCATGTTTTCACAGCTTCTCTGAGGCTTCAATTTTCTTTTCCCTTTCCATGTTTTATCAGGAGCCTTATATTTCTCTGACCTCTTGATCACTCTTCTCCATGTTCGACATAGAACAGGCCTTATAGGCGCATGGCTGACTATACACACACACACACACACATTTGCCTATAAAATCATTGTTTTTGGTGTTATGTAGTGTCATTGCTGTAAGGTGATGTGCAGATCAGATGCATTAAGTGTGGAAGCTGAGAGAAGCTGTGAGATCCTGGGAGTTTTGGCAGCACAAATGAGGCAGAAATATGCCTCCATTATTACACAACACTTCATTGACTTCGCATCTCTCTACATGGGGCAATGTATGTCTCTCTCTGTCTCTCTGATCTTGCCGGCATTCATAAACTGCTTTTTGCAGCATTCACTGCCACACACACAGACACATATTTGTATGATTAATTATGGGTTTATGTACTACTGTATACATCTCCCCAAAGCCACAGAACTGAGACATAAAAGATGTTGTAATGCAAACATGTACATAGACAGGTAATTTCAAAGACTCTTACCGGCACACATGTACAGTGCATGCTTCATGGTTTTAGGATGATACATGCTAGAAGCTCTCATTGCTTTGACAGTTGTTCGACTGCTGTCAACGTTAATGGCACAATTAACTGGGAAACTGTGAGCCTCAAATTATTTTAAATATGGCTGGTTTTATGACCTTACTGCTCTATTACCACTCATTTTTTGGGATTATGTTGGAAGTAACATTGCCTGTTGGCAGTTTTACTGACAGCTACTGTGTAATATACAGCCCTGATGTAATGCACCGACCATTATGTATCTGTGAACCAATATACCTGTCTGTTTTTAGCTCACAGCGTTTATATAGGACCAGAATATGCTCTGTCTCTTTTTCCACAGTTGTCAGTCTTCCGTCAGCTGCTGTACTTGCAATCTCCTGCCAGTTATCAAGCGAATTGTTGATGTACACAGCTGAACATGAAGATGACAGACCTGCCTTTTACACAGTATTAAAAGAAGATGCGCTGTAGCTGGCAGATTGGAACGTAAAAAAAAAAAAAAAAGTGATGATATTATATACTACATACCACAATTTTCCATGTGTCCCCCTGCAGAATATTCATGACACTATTGATCGCAGGCTGCTATCATGTATTCAAAACCGAGAAAAAAATGGATTTGAACTTGTGGTGGATGATAAATGTCCCGTAATGATTTGCAGTTTAAGCCCTCTATGCACAGAGGAGTATTACCCGGACTCCTCCTATGATTTGTAATAACTGTATCTGTATTTGTCATGTCCGTACTCAGTGAGGATTTCCCTGCAAATTACCTACCAAGCTTTTCTGAAGACAAAGGTCATGTCAGGGCTGCAACTAACATCTATTTTCATTACTGATTAATCTGTTCATTATTTTCTTGATTAATTGATTAAACAGCTCATCTATAAAACATCAGAAGCAATTTTTCAGAACTTTTTAATTAATTGATTATCAAAATAGCTGCAGATTCATTTTCTTTCATTCTTTGCCATGCTCTGGGGTAAACCCTTGCGTCCCAGGAAACACAGCTCTTTGCCCACAAACTACAATTATTACTGTGTAGAGGGAGAAAAATCAGACGTGTGTGCTTTGGGCGGGATTACTGATCAGTGGAGAACAAACAAAATTTTAACACCAAATCCTCAAGCTCAACCGACTGCACTGAATCATCAGCGTCGCTAACCAAATCAGTATCTTTTTGCATCACTGTGACTGAAAACACCTTTCTCAGCACAGCTACAAAGCACAGTATGTTATTTCTTTTGTCAACAAATAAAAATCAAATCAGAATGTGAATCACGGACGAGTGGACAAATTAAATAATTGAACATCACTGTTTTAATGCAAAGACTTCATTCAACGACCTGCATGCATCTGTGGAATCATACACCGTAGATCCTGGTTAGTAAAACGCTACTCTGCCACGCAAAATATCTCTAGTTCAGAAGTTGATTTAGCTGTTTGACCTGATGGTGTTAATAAGAGGCATCTTGCATTCAGTAACATGCTGCCTCTGTCAGTAATGTTATCTGACGTTTCTGGTTCTTGGAATAAACGGATTTATGGACTAAATTAATCTATGATCCACTGACAATAAGATAAGAAAGCGGTCAAAAAACAGCTGGAACAAACTATGAAAACTTTCAGGCAGCACGCCGACATTTATAAAAGGTAAGATAACTCAACATTATCAAGTGCTGTGGATGTAACATTAACGTTATTTTCAGTAGGCTGGCTTTCGTTTTGCTATCAAGAGGAATGAGTAAGTTCCAGGATTGGTGTCGGCAGTCAACCATCTAAATCTTCCTCTAGATGATTGTTAAAGAAGTATCACTACGTTATCTACTATCAAGCTGAGCCCAGACAGTGGACAGTGTTTTAGAGAGTAAATCCAGCTTCTGAATGATCAGCTGCTCTGCATGGAGAGCACAGGTTTAGGAATGATAACTGGATCGACTGAAGAGAGTTGGTCTGTGTGTGTGTGTGTGTGTGTGTGTGTGTGTAACCTTTTCCACTAATCGTGCGATATGTCACTGATAAAAACTAGACTAAAATGTTTTTGTTGAAACTACAACTAATGAAACTCAAATGACTAAAATTAATGTTAAATGAACATTTCCATCAAAATTCATCAAATTAACACTGATCCACAAAATCGGTTGTTTGTTAATGATACATTAATTCTGATACAGATTGGTGGTTGAGCTTTTTTTAGCTCTTAGGCCTTGTTTTCTACTTTGTACGTTCGAACAAAGCAATTCGAAGAAGCAACAAACTGATCTAATCTGAGACTGAAAAGATGTTTAACACTTTGATGTTGTTGATTTGTAAATGTTACCTCCACTGATCATTTTCTGCAAAATTACTTACCTGGAGATATAAATCCTGTCCAGCAGGTCTCGTATAAATTTTGGTTCTCAGTAACTCAGAGTTGATGTTTTGTTTCTCACAAAAATGATTTTGTATTTTAGTGCTTTAGTTCCTTTAATGAAACCTCTGGATGTGCATTTAGGAGGCTCATCTAGCATGTTCATCAAGCATTCAAGGATCTCAGCATGGAGACCCATTTGGAGGAGTAAATGAAATCCATCAAAAAAAGAGAAACCTCCAGTTAAAGACATGGAAGACATGCATGGAAGCTTTTGTGCTCTTTGTGCTGCGCCACTACTGCACTATAGCTTATGATATGTTGGGTTTCAGTCATCTCTTAAAATAATCTGAGGGATTTTATCAGTAAATGTGAGTTTATAACATTTTGTTCTAACAGGAAATGATGCAAGACCTGTGCAAATGGATGGGAATCAAGCTGTGACATTAGAACACTGTCCCCCTACTCAGTTTCAATTATGAAAACCTCAAACATAGCCAGTAAAAAGTCTATTTCTGCGAATTTGCACCTACATTTCAATTGAATTGTGGGACAATAATATCTAACACTGAACAAGTGTGACTTGTTGTTGTTACATACTAAATAGAATAAGTAATTACTATACATTTGGGACACGTGTCATTTTTGTATAGAAAACTAGAGAATAGTGGACTATATATTGCCTGCAGACATTAAACTACAACCATGTTTGTTTGAAGAAATAAACACCATAAAATAAGTGACACACAAATTATATTAGTGAAAAGTCAAATATAGTTTTAGTTTTGCACAGCTGTTGATTAATCAGTTTGTCTAATGTGATCAGCAAACTTGTTACCTGATCAAAAAATCTAAAAATAAAGAAAAATATTTAAACAGAACACTATTTGTGCTTTGAGTCAAGCATTTTACTTTTGAGTGTCCTTGTTTTTACATATAGTCTCCTTTGTCTCTTTTATTCCCTCTCTTTCTTCCTGTAAAGCACTTCGTAGCACTTTGTACCGCCTGGTTCCCTTTGTCACTCTAGACCTGCTGATAGTCAAAACAAGGTGCAATTTGGCCCTGAATGGATCGATCCCCCACCCACACCTCTTTCCTACTCAGCCAGAACACAAGCCGTGCCCAGGAAGTGCACGAACCGCTGCCGATATCATCCTATTTACATATTCAGAACATACGCAACAGCTTCTGGTGTAATATTTGTGGTTGCTGGTTTCCGAGCTGGTCTTATTTGTTGCACTGATTTATGGTGGAAAAAAAACAGGAGACTTCGTCCTGTTTGTTATTATCATGTGAAGGATATTTTTTTTATTGATCAACATATACAAACTGCTCATCATTACAGTCAGCGTTCAGCTTTGATGACTGAGGCCGGATGACCTGTGAAAATTAGTCTTTAAAGAGCTCTTGTTGCTTCTCTTCATTCAAGGGCAGCGGCACTTGAGCTGCACTGCTAGGTGTGATTACTGCAGAGCTGAATAGGAGATGGAGAATAAAACAAAAGATTCACAAATACATGCTACTGGAGGCTCTGTCAAAAAGCTACTGCACACTCCTACACAGTGCCGCCCACACACACACACACACACACAGAAAACTACACACTAATGCGTATGCACACATTCAGATGGTGGCACACAAAGAGAGATAGTTAGATGCACACACACACACACACACACAAACAAACACACACTAACAAACCAGCACATGCACAAGCACACAGACAAATACAATGGCCCAGAGGCTTCTTTTGAAAATCTGAGATTTTTTTTCTCCCTTTCTCCTTCTCTTCAGTAGAACCATATGGGAAATGGGAAGAGAAAAAGTGCAGCAGAGGTGCAGGTTATCTTCATATTTATTCATCAGGGTTCATCTCTCTCCCTGCAGACAGCGCTGCATGAGAACATCAGATGGTGGGTAGGATCTGCCTGCTATTCTCAGCTACAGGCTTCTCAGAGCCTGAGGTACTGAGGTCCCAAAGGCTGCTTCAGGTCTATGGTGAAATAACCCTTTCCTTGAGACCGGAAAAATACATCTAAAAGGATGTGAGACCTCTGGGATTTGTAGAATGAGCTGGAGTCGATCATATCATGTATATCACAAAGCAGAAACATTTAGCACTGTAGGTGTTAGTCCTCTAACATTTGGGAGGATATGGATGAGTGATCTGATTTTAGATCTGCCTCTTCTCTGAACTTCCATTCTTCTCCTCCCTGCTTCATATTCTCCATCCTAAACTCATAAATTCAATATCATAAATACTTCATTTTATTTGTAAGTTTTTTTTTTACATACTTGTGGGAATGAACATATGCATCCTTTAAATGTATGTAGGAATTTTTTTTTTGCCCAACCACACGTGTGCGTTCAAATTATGTACGTGCGTGTGTGCGTACGTGCCTGCTGTTGTGTGTGTGTGCGTTTGTGTGGGACTGAGGAGCAGAGGCTAAGGTGAAGTCTGCGTTAGCCAGGCTGAGTGGATGGATGGAGAACATCCGCGTTAGTCGTGACTGCTCAGGCATCTGTAGGAGGATCTGACTAGCACTCGCTGCTCCCTTATATAACACAGTGGAGCACACTGAGCACTGATTATAAGGCCACAGGTCAACTCTCTCAACACCTCTGCAATAATGTGTGCGTATGTGAGTCTGCAAGATTTAAGATTATACCATTTGAGTGTGGGTGTGGTTAGTTAACTGTTGCATATATGGTCTGTATGTATGCATGTGCATACTGACCCACAAAACAACAGAAATTAAAATAATTAAAAAGCTAATATTTGTCATTTTCTCTGTGTTTTTTACAGAACTACAACTCAAGATTGACAAGTGTTCCTTCACTTTTCTTACGTCAACACTTTTCATGCTTATTTTTCAGGGCGACTAACTGTGGTGCACACAACATGCACCCCAAAAACAATGAATAAATGTAAATGTAATATCTGAGTTGCTAGAGGGGCAGGTTAAAAGCACTGAAATTAATTATATTGACCACATACAGTTTGCAAAATTAGGAACTGGAACAGGGCTCAGTGGTGAGGCAGGAAAAAGCAGAAAATCCATCCCCTGTGCTCCTGATTGTGTTCAGTTCAAGACTTTGCTCTGTGTGATGCGACTGTTCAGCCCCCTCCTCGTGAACACAGATTGTATCCATCACACTTCGCATTAAGGGCTATCTGTAACACCTTGGGAAAAGCTCAAGAAAAGGATGTAGAATGAAAACAGAAAGTGATCCTCCACACCCTTATCGCAGGTTTAGACCATATAGTTGTGCCTTACATGATGATACTGTGATTAAGATACTGACTACTTATCTGTTCATGTAAATACAGTTTCATAAGTACTATCTTCATTATTGCTTAGTCAGTTTAACCTTGCTAGCAGTTGGGCTTTAGGGACGGTAGTCTCGGTTGGTTAGTCGGTCTGTCTGTCGGTCCACCGCAGACCGCAGATTAACAGACAGACTGTTAATCTATATTTAATTCATCCAGTGAAATATCTCTTTTTGGAAGAGTCACACTTGGTGTGTATCAAGGTCAAGGTACAACTGACTGCCATTCCACACAGACACAGAAACAGTGCAAATAACAAGAAGACTATAAAATTCAATAGTGGTAGTAAAATTCCTTGTTGTGCTTCTTAAATAAAAGTGCTCTGACTGCTGTATTCTTACATGTGAGGATGTTTATCAGTTCATTATGGATGGTAAAACTGACTAATAAATGAAGTATTTTCAAAAATACATATGGCAATACAAATTGTAAAATTAGAAGCAAGAATAATTCCACATAAAATCTGTCTGAGAGTTTTAGTTAACCAACTCACAAAGAATTTTAGAACACTGAGTTCATTTCCAAAATGTTTATTTTGTGGAAAAGTTTCACCCTCAAATGCGTCATCATCATTTTGTGGTTCCACTCAACAAAAGTTCTACTGCAGTTAACAGGCGTTGTTTCAGTGTTCTTATCACTGACAACAAGGCCAAAGAGCAGAAAACACTGTGTTTCTTAAACATCTGAATGTGATGATTTAGGGCCTATTGAACTGTTTGATCCGGAGTCACAGCAGCCCGACAGACCTTCTACTGTAGTTAGCCTGAATGTGTCTGTCAGACTTGATTGTTTGTTTGTGCTAGAAGTTTTAAGGAAGTAGTGAAGCAGTTTTACTGGTTTGTGAGGTGATTTTATGGATTTATGCATTATGGCAACAAGAGCGGCCAATAAAATACCATGCTGGCATAGCCGGAGGAGCTAACGACAAGCTAGCAAATGGCAGAGATTAACAAAGGAAATGTCTTGTCTGCCATACAACAGTCTCTGGAAAAGACAGTTGGAAAGCTTTTTGTGTCTTTGCAAGCAGGTATGACAGAAATCAAGGAGGCTAATGAGTCATTCGGACGCTGATAAATGAAAAAAGAGACTGGGTTGATATGTCATAGCTCATATTCTAGTAAAAAAACATGGAGTGGCTAATTTGGTGCATAAGAAGCTGAATCTCACCGTTATAAAAGAACGAAATGATGAGGAGGGGAGAACGATATGTTTGGAAGCCAAAATTAATGCAATAAAAGTTCATTTATGTAACATCTGTGCTCCAAATAGAAGAAAAACAACAAACTTCTTCCACAAAATAAATAAATTGATGAGGGACGATTTACAGGAATTATTGCAGGAGATTTTAATCACATTTTAAATGGGGCTTTTGATAAAACTACTTTTTCTAACAATGTACCAAAAGACAGAATGGCAATTTAACTACTAACGAGGGATCTTGGATTGATAGATATATGGAGGCTGGAGAATATATATTCTATTCTCATATTCATAAGGCTCACTCCAGGATAGATTATTTTTTATCAGGAAGGATCCGAGTGTCTCTGATTGCATAATAGGACCTATAGCGTTGACAGATCATGCTGCGGTGCAGTTTGGTTTAGTAATGGAGCCAGTAAAGGAAAATAGGTGGAGACTAAATATATCTCTGTCAACAGATAAGGTTGGGACAGTCTGGGAGGCCTTTAAGGCTTATGTGAAGGGGAAAATCACAGCCTGTTGTTGTAGGAAAAAAAGAGAGCGAATACAAACAGTAAAGAATCTTGAATCTCAACTTAAAGAATGAAAGAAAAAAATATCAGAGTCACACAATGACCTCCTACTGAAACAAATAAAACAGCTTCGTTTGGCCGATTTAAAAGTAATTTTTATGAGTGGAGGAAAAGCAGGGGAACTATTGGCCAAACAAACCAGCTATTGAAAATTAGAAAGAGGAACTGGTAACAAACACAAGGGACGTTATCAAGGTATTTCTACATTTTATAATCGCCTTTATAAATCAGAAGTGAATCTTGAGCTTGAGAAATTCTTTTCAAAAACTAACTTGCCAGAAATGTCTGTGGACCAGGAAGATTATCGAGACGGTCCCACAACAACAGGAGAGGTCAAGAGAGCTATTTCATTAATGAAGGCTAGAAAGGTTTCGATTGTTTTCCCTTGAAATATTCTAAGAGACATGTTGACAAATTGGCTCCTGCTCCTAACAACTGTTGCAGCCGGAATAACAAACAGAGTGATATCACACTTATTTAACATGCAGGACCAGACAAGAAGATCCTCTCAGTCCTTTACTCTTTACATTTTCTACTTTTGAAACCGTCAACCAATCAAAATGTTCAAAACTGTTTCTGCGCACGGATGATTGTTTATTACTAATCAATCAAAGACCCTGTTTCCTCGATCCCTCATGTTTTATCTACAATTAAATCTTTCTCAGAAATATCAGGCTTAAACATCAATCGGAAAAAACTGGAAGCTCTGCTGATATCAAGAGGATGCTTCAATCAACAATCACTGCATTTTATTCCAGCTGGAATTAAATATTTAGGTAGCTGGTTGTGGTCAGATCTAGAGAATAGAATTTCTATTTAATATGATCCCACTAATTCGTTGATAATTCAACAGATCGATTAAGACGGTTGCTCCACAACTGAATTACATATTTATGATGATAAAAATAACCATTTCAGAGGGAATTTTTAAACAATTTAATGGAATGGAAAAAAGCCAAGAATTGTTCTAAAAAACTGAGATAATGGAGGACTGGCTCTCCCAAACGTGGAATTATAACATGGCATTCTGAAATGATAAACCAGCAAGACACTGGGCAAATTATTATTCTAACCCTGGGTGGATGAAGGTGGATAAAGGTGGAAAACGCACTTGCAGCTCCATCTAACGTTATAGGACTGTTGTCACAGAAGATTTTGGGAATATCACAAAATAAAGAGCTGCTCTTCCACATGGAATAACCCCTCAATCTGTAAAGGGAAAAGATCCTTTTCATGGGATAAATGATTGGCAAGGGAATACATTATTGATGACCTCTACAGAGATTCACAGAGAGTCGTTTGAGGAACTGAAAGAACAATTTAATCTAACCGAACGGGGGTTTCTGCAAGTATTTACTTTGGGTTGTTTTTGGGCTAAAGAGGGAAGAGGAAGAGGAGAATATGGTTCAAGACTTTTTAAATTCTCCTCATATGTTACATTCAGTATTTTATTTAAACAAAATCTAGAATATGCGAAAGCCGGAGATTAATATGGGAAAGGGATCTCCATAGTGAGATTAGGGAAGACTTATGGCAGGACGTGACCTCAAATGTAGGCTGGACTACAAGGGATGCAGGAAGTTCATCCATTCTGAAACTGTACACAGATATTGTTTTACGCCCCTCAAACTGTTTAAAATGTGCTTAACCCAAGACAATAAATGTTGGAAATGTAACAAGTAAATGGGCACATTTCCACATTTCTACAAAAGAGTAGCTCAAACGACCTTTACCAGAATCCTCACTAATGTGTCTGTTTAGGAGATAAAAAATCTTTCTGCTATTTTTTTCATTTTGTTATGTCACATTTGAACTGTCTGTACCTTTGTATTATGTCAAAATGTTAAAATGAATACAAACTTAATGGCCAAAAAAAAGAGTGGTAGATAAATCACCTTGTAATATGTGCAAATGGATATTATGCAAACTATGAATAAAATGAAAAACATCAGTCAAAAGGAGAAGTGAGACATTGGTGGAAATTTTACAGGTTGCTTTTTAAAATTCAAGATTATAATCTCACCTTCTCTCTGCGTGTGTCTCTTTCTTCTTCTTTCACACTCCTTTTCACAGTGAATGTGTGTCCAGATGGAGTGTGTACCGTGCTCTCAGATGGCCTTCTGTCTGATCATCCCCCATACACCTCCATGTTTCACCCCACTGCAGGCATGCGCGAGCAAACACACACTTCTCTGACGCACACACACACACGCTTACACTAACAGAAACAGCAGCAAAACATTTTTGCCTTCCTTTCCATCAGTCACTGCGTGTCACCTTCTATGGCAAATCTTTGAGGTTTGAATTACAGCGGCAGCACATTACAGTGTATGCCATGTATGTGCACGTATACAGTAGTTTTCAATGGGATTTTTATGGGAACGTTACTGTGTGTTAGTTCTTGTTCTGCTGAATGCAATCGGTGACTGATCATTTGCATTTCAAGTTTTCAGGGCTGCTGCTACGATGTGCAAACAAGTTTTAAAATTAGCACAATTTTTTTTCTTTTGAATTTCTTTCTGTTTTTTGTTATTTAATTATAGTTCTCTGCATATTCTGAATACCTCTCCCCTCAATTACTATCTCTCTGTTAGCGCACAGTGACGGCTTCTTTTTGTTTGTAAGTGTGTTGAGTTTCAGCCAAGCAAACATTTCTTGGCTGGTGGATCTCCATTGATGGGTCAGCTTTGGAAGTGTTTTGTTGCATCGGGGTCCTTATTTGAACTGCACTCTCATACAGCAGGTTTTACATGAAGCGAATCAGGCCAACACACAGCAGGAAACACGAGACGCAAAATTTGATCAAAAGAGCCATTAAAATCAACCTGCATGTCCGCTACAGTACACGTGACTTTGTGGCCAAGGCTGCGTCTGCGATGAAGAGGCAAAAAAAAATAAGAGGGAGTGAGATTTGCTCTCATAAAGGCTTTCGATTACAGTGCACTGTGATTGTGTGTCGGAGGGGAGGGTAAATCCAGACATATTCGGAGAGGTCAGGCGGGTCAAATTCCTCAGGAAGAGAATGTGGAGACGAATGCAGAAACATGGGAACTCAGGAACCCACCCTGCAGCTCTCGCTGCACCCAGCGTTAACTGTTGCTTGGAAACCAAACAGCGCTCCTCACTTTTTTCCTCCCTTCTTTTCTGTCTGGCTCCTAAACCTGCAATTTTCATTATGATTTGCTGTTAAGAGAAGCAGTGTTGAACTCTTGAGGTGAATTGGTCTACTGATATTCAGGTACGACGGCGGGCACTCCAACAATTGTGTTCTGATTGTGGCAAACACTCGCCCTAAGAATTACTGGGCTAAAATATTGGGTGTGGTTGGCAAAGGACAGTGTTTTGTGCGTGTGGCAGAAAGGGGATAAAGATATGGTTAAAAAAGAGATAAAGCAAAGAAGTGTGAGATAGCTGAACAGATGTGAGAAAAGAGGATTCCTCCTTTCTAAGCTCTCGTGTTTCCTTTCTTTCTCAGCAAGCTTTCGACAGCTAACACAGAGAAACGCAACATAAATCAGTCAATAGTCGTCCCAGTACAGTCATCGCTGTTCTTTTTCCATAAACTACACGTTCAATCAGCCGTTCCTGAGCTTGTCTAAACATCCAGATGTGTGTTATCCTGTGTTTTACCTTCAAGGAGCAGGTAAAGGATTCAGTTTGTGTCAGTCTCTTATCTTCGAAGCAGTAAGGATTTTCAGCTCGGTGACGTGCATTATGGTTAATGCCGTTTTTTATTGGGAAAATGTCAGGGGAGCTGAAATCAAAGTTTTGTAGAGGGATATTATAGGTCAAAGCGCCTCCCAAATGTTCTTCCAGTTACAGATGCAATTACGTAATGTTACGTAATCTAAAAATCGAAAGGGGATTTGAAACTACAACCCTACGATAGCTGTAACTCTCCGCTCTGTTAAATTTGCACCACATCTAAAAGACACATCCACTGTATTCATGTGTTTTTCCTCTTTGATGTGAAGCGGATAGGAGGGAGGAGGATGGAGAAGAAGGAGGAGGAAGAGAGCAACGAGATGGGGAAGGACGCGGGTGGAGGACAGCGTAGGTGTAAAAGCAGCTGGGGAGAGGAGGCAGGACTGACACACAAAGGTGGACGGTGCTTCATTTCCAGGGAGAAGTCTTCCCATGAGTCCTCTGCCTCCTCCATATACATCCAAAGAACGACCGAACCCTGCAGCATCCGGCCACTGAAGCAGGGATTTCTCTGGCTGTTATCTTGAAAACACACAGGTGAGACACAAGGTTAAGTACACGGGGAGGAGGAGAAGAATCCAACATTATACTGTGTAATATGTAACCCTGGGGAGGTGGTGGGAGAAGTGTGAGTATGCTAGATGTGATGGTGGTGTGTCAGTGTATGTGTGTGGTTGAATTCGAACAAGACGGGACGACTCTTAACAGATTGTACTCATCAGTTTGACAAGAGGAGGTGTTTCCTCATAATGGGAACAATAGCACAGGTGTGTCCCTGAAACTCCCATGAATCTTACCTATGTTTCTGTCTTTGTTCTTATATTTTTCTACAATTGTGGGAAATTAAATGTCACAAAACACGACAAACATGTTGTGTTCGTGTGCCTAAACCATCAGCTAAGGGTTAGAAATGACACATTTAAACACCGTCTGTGTAGAAAAATCAGCACATGAGCCTCTAACAGGCATAAACTGGGTCTGTTCGGCTGAATTGTGCATTTGGAAGCGTTTTCACAGAGCTTACAGTACATCTCATTACACAATCATAGTTACATGAGAAGGTGGAAAAAATAGACGTAGCCTAAAAGCCCAAAAAGATGCTTTCCGTTGCAGCCCAATAGTGTAATATCTACAACAGGTGATGGCACCAATAATAACACGATTTGAGGATAAACTTTGACCTGCGAGTCAGCCGGAGCTGGTGCTCAAACATGGTGCAAATATTCGCAGAGACTGTTGTGTGTGTGACCATGCCATGATTTCATTTAAAGTATGGTTGTGGTTAATGTTAGTTTAGGTTAAAATGATAATCTGCTTTTTATTTCTTTGCAACACTGAACTAGAACTACTTTCACAGCAGACGTTTTGACTTTTCATAGCCTGGTGCACAGGTGTCATAAATAAAATGACTAATGGCTCTGTTCCAGGGAAGCCATGCCAGAGAGCCAGCATGCTTAATACCAGGACCCTGAAACTGGCACACCTAGATAAAACAGAGCCATTATTAATGAGTCACTTTATGTGCTTCTCCTGCTATGACATGTCAAAATATCTGATGTGAAAAAAGCCTGTGGACTTACAGTATCGCTGCACTTTCCCAACAGATATTGTTACTGTAAAGGCTGGTGTATGCTTGAAACGAACTAGTACGTGCAACATGTCGTGCCCCCGCATCTGAAGGCAGAAGCGTCTCTAGCTGTTCTGGACGGCCAAAATCAGAGGCGAGTAAAAAGCCTGCGGTCCTAGAGAGGGACGAGATGCATTCATTGTTTGTCCAAAAGGACAGTGTTTCCTTGAAGGCGTTCATGGTGTTGTTCTCGTTTGTACATACAAAAAGTGACAGAAATAGAGAGCTTCTGAGACAAACTCTCAAGTGGGGGGGGGGCTGTTCGATGATCCAACGAGCACTTTGTTTGAAGTGTGCTGACACCTTTACACAGGAGCATAGATCAGTTGCATCACTCAAGAAGAAGAGAGACCTCTGTGCTCACAATATGCAGTTCCTCACTTAGTATTTTTCTGTCTTCCTCTTAGCAGCAGCAAAAAAGAACACATCAAAATGTTTCAGGTCTCAGCCCCTCATCATTAGTAAATGGCATGGCACTAATTGTGCATTTATAGCTTACAGCAGGTGTAAGCAATCAACTAGTCCAATCACATCGTTACGTGCACAGAGAAAAAAGGAGCCCAAAGCTGAACCACTGACGACAACTGCACATAGCGAGTTGTTGCACCTCAGCTGTGTCCGAAATCACTCCCCCGTTCGCTCATTCACTACTTCCTGTATAACTGACACTCTATAGTTTTCTCTGTAGTTAGCAGTAAGTTGAGATTTCTTATGAATCATTGTTATTGTGCATCATCCCTGACAAACAGTGTCGCACAACGGTTATTTTCACATCTATAAAATGCGATGCCTTGCATTGTGGGGTTGCTTGCAAACAGTAGTGCACATGCAGAGGATACTACTTTTTTGTTCCATTGTTGGAAATTTTGAGGCACCACATAGAGCATAAATTTGAAACTCAGAAACCTAATAAAATGGCAGAGAGTAAATAATATGCACATAGGGTGTGATTTTGGACACAGCCCTTGTGTCCGCCAGTCACGTGACGAAAGCAGCTGCAGTCCTCTGTCAGTCTACACCAGATCTGTTAAGCTACAGTTCTGCTGTGCACTCAAGACATTTTGACAGTGTTCACAGCCCAACACACAATCAGTGTAGTTGTACACAAAAGACAGACTTGAAGCTTAAGAAGACACTTTAGAATGCAGTTACGTGTGTAAAGCGGCCAGTGTAGACAGCTCTATTGATTAAAACTGAGGTGTCTTTTCTGTCAGACACGCATGAGACCGACGAGGGTGTCTAATGATTATCTTCTGTCTTTGAATACTGACTCCTCAGGTATCCTGCTGAACTGAGAAATATGGAGCCTACTGACATTTGGAATTCAGCCTATAAATGAATTCTGAAAATCCCCCCCCAACTGGTGGTGAAGCTGGTGAAACATCAAACATGGGATAAAAACCTCACATAATTTAACAGATTTGATGTGTGGTTGCACTGATTAATGATCTGACGTATAGATGAGAAAATTGTAAATGAAAATGTACAAGTTCTGTCTCTGGCTTGAGTCACAGATGAGCTAATGGTGATTTCCCAATTAAAACTCAGCAGTTAGTGGGGGGATTTTCTACTTGAAGGGACACAAAAATGTCAAGTCATCATGAAGTAGTGATGCGTGCCTAACAACTGAGATGATGCACCACTTTATTTGAGGGGCTAAATTATTAATTAATTATTACAAACTCAAAACAACCATAACCATGTTGTGTTCAGGAATTAAATCTCTTTGTCATACTTACTAGCTAATCAGTCATCAGCCATTAGCAGTTACGGTTCTTGTAACTGCCCACAGTATTTGTAAAGTTCCAAGTTACAAATTGCAAATTACTTGATTGTTGAGTGCAGTCAATAAATACTTGAACAACCTGCCAGTCTCTCTTCAGCCGCTTTGTATCTTTAGATGACTTTCCTCAATGTCAACCCCTCATGTCCACTGTCGCATCTCTGTCACAGTTCAGACGTCCACTGGAAATGTTTCAGAAGCATCTTCAAGCAGTCTGTTCTTCATACAGAACACTATCTTATCTTCATTTTGTATCTGAATACTCTAAATATAGTTTATATTAACAGAATGTTATTTCTCCTGTTTCACAGACTTTGGAGAAGTCACATAAGCAAAAAACAAAAAACTAGTCATGCTATATGTACTTTAACACAAGATGGTAACAAATGAAATTGTTAATTATTAATTTCATGTTAATTGTCAGTGAATGTGCACCTTTTTATACAGTCACAAAGTGGCTAGGATGTTAGAGTGGCAGCAGATGACAGAGCTGGAAAGCGCAGCAGCATCCGGAGACATGAGGGGTAATAATCACTCTTCTTACAGCTCAATTGCCGTCCATGCTTCCTTTTTCTGTCCCTGCATGTTCTGTGACATTTCATTGTTTGTCAGCATATTTTAAAGATCCCCTCCAGACATGTTTTAAGACATATAAAAATACACAGCTTTGAATAATAACTTTAATAATAACTGATATGGTTTTAAGGTCAAACATCCAAGTGAAGTAATAATAAGCAAAACACATTTTTCATTGGATGGGGACTTTAACTATGTAGTTGATCCATTTATTTTAAGAAACTGCCTTTATAAAAAGCCTAATTTCTTATGCATTTGCTTATCTAAGATATTTCCCATCAGTATTCCCTCTCAGATTGGTGTTCCCACTTTGCTGTTACAGGATGTTTTGTGCAGGGGACTCACAGAGCCACAGGCAGTAACATTTCAGGTCTATATGAGGCTGAAGTGTAGCTTTGATTATTATCACCAATAAAAGGAACTAAATGCTGTTGTGGTGAAGAACACGTTTACTGTTGGCTTCAGGCAGAAGCAGTTGAATCGTGGACAGCTGACAGGACTCAGGTCGGGGAATTCCAACAACAGTAACACACACGCACACACACACACCTGTCCATCTGTACACACATGCTTTTATGTATTTGTTAGACTTTCTCTCTCACACATACATGCATAAATGAAAACACTCGGCCGCACGTGGATGTGATGGGAAATGTAATGGGGCAGGTGGGGTCCCCTCTAATGAGCCAGACTCACCCTAGACAGGATGGAAAGGCTTGGCGGGGCACAAGAAAAATAAAACACAACACTGTTGCTTTAAATCACGTCGGTACTGACCAGCAGCCATGTGATGCCGTCCATCTGAGGGACGGATGGAACGAGGTTGATAAAATACTCTGTTAATGCTCTAAATATCAACCTTCCTACCTGCATCTTCTTCCCTGTAGCATGTCCGCATCTCCCACCTTTACAATATATAAAAACAAAGCTTTCCAACATAGATCTCCCAGAGAATAATAAAAACTACACATCTTTCACCATCTGACAGTATGTTAAGTCTTTCAAAAACAAATAAAAAGCTGGTTTGACACAGTGGCTGTGTTAGTGTTCTCTGCTGCCCCTCCAAAGCTAAACTTAGCTGAATCAAAATGTCACTCAGCTCTCTAATGCCTCTCTGTGTCCTGCCCTAAAATGGGAGAACATCCCATTGACTTTTCTCTAGTGGCTTCCCCATCAGAGCGGTGAAGGTTCAATTAGCTGCATCATAACGTGCTTATGGATCTGCAGGGACAAGGACACTTGAGTCTCTGTCATGCAGTACACAACTTTCCCAGCTGGTCTACCCCCCAAAAAAGTCACAAGTCAGTCACAGTGATGTAAAACTCAGAGTGCCCAGAAGTACAGCACACATTAAAGCCCTTTTAAAGTCTTTGTATTGAATGATTTTACTTTTATCCCCCTAAACATCTCTCACCCACCAGTGAGACAGTCAATACAAACTACTGAAATAAAACTTACAAACCATGTAAACCATCATTGTAAATGGTTTTCTTGTCAATGTAGGATATAATATCTTCTCTTGAGACATTAGCTGGACCCTTTTTCTCTTTTTAACACATGAAAGCTTCTTGTTATAGGAACAAAACAACCTATCATGTTATAACGAGAAATCTCTCTGGTTTTAATGAGAAACACTGACAGGAAAGTTTTAGGTGAACAAGATTAGGTGATGTGTTGTTAACAAGAAAAGCTTCTGGTTAAAACTGAATAATATCATACGTCCTAACAACAAGAGAATATTTCATAATAATATGAAAAATTATAACGTGAAAGGGATCCTATAAAACTAAATATATATTTATGCTGCTGTTGTTTATGAATCAACTGTGAAGCACTTTGAACTTCACTAACAAGTCTGAAAGATGCTCCACAAATAGTTTGATTTAATTTGACTTATTTATTTTTGATGGATTAAGCTTTTAATGAAAATATTTACAAACCTGCTACGTTCCTTTTGACAATTACTGCGAAGGAAAATGATTGCTTTACATTTACTTTGCTTTACATATATTTTACAGTTCTGCACGCTGTACAGTTGAATTTTTTAAATATTTTTTTCACATCCCATTCATCTGTTATATTCATTTCCATGCAGTATAAAAGTCTAGAAATACTAAATCATACTCCACAGAAATGAATGGGAACCAATGGATACATACACATTTATAAAACTCAACAGCATGGTTTGCAACATCATTACCTGTGATATAAAGTATGATATTTAGTTGTAGTAAAGAGGCAACGCATGCAGCCCACAGGTATGGTCCTTTAAATGACTTGAAAACAGCCAATACATCGACATGTGTCTGTACGTGTAGCATACAGGAATTCTACTTTTTCTGTGCATCACTATGATGAAACAATCTTGGGTGCCAGTGAGGTCATTATCGCATAAGTAACAAAAAGTTGAAAGGCATTGTTTGGGGGGCCATAGGTGACGGAGCTGAAACTGTCGTCATTAAGACGAGACATCAAAGATCTGGATGAGAAGGAGGATTGAAAGGTGGAGGGCAGAGGATCAGAAAAGTTTCCAGCACTCAGAGTGAGAGGTGTGTTCACTGCCGGGACAGAAGCAGAGAGTCCCTCTGCAGAGAAAAAACGGAGGGGAATTCCCTGTCCAAGGTGAAGGGAAATCACACACACACACACACACACACACACACGCGTACATGCATGTGTTATTTTTTCACATCAATCACATTCGTTTTTGTATTTCCCCGTCAGTGTCACAGCAATAGGAGCTATTATAGCGTATGAATAAGTGCAAGATTGAAGGCTGATACAATCATATGGTGCATATAAGGTGATGGGTTGTCTGTGCGTGTGTGTGTATGTATGTGTATGCGTGTGTTTGCTCTGGGTGGGAGAAGACGTTGGTTTGTGGTGAGTGTTTCCTGTCAGTGACAAGTTGATGGGACCACCCTTCTCTCGGAAGAGGAGGGGAGAATCCCCCCTGATCCTCCATGTGTGTCTCCTGATACTAAACTAAACTCGCTGCTGCTTGCTCCAATCAAATCTTTTGGAATCGTTACTTGCAACTGTAACATCTCTGCAGACTATTATTAAGACGACAATTTATTATATATATATTATTATTAAATTATTTCATTCAAGGGGTTATAGAGTTGTTTATTCAAAAATAGTGAGTAGATGCTCCTCTGCATGTTGCGCAGCCAAGCATTGTTCAAACCCACTCAATTTTATTTTAAATTCTAGAAAAGACTCAAAGTTTCCAAACGTATCAAATATGTAAACTAAAACTAAATAATGATGCGTAAGACATCTAGAATATTTAGTCTGATTTAAAGCTATAAAAACATTTTATTTCACTCAGTGTAAGCATCATATAGCTTGAATTCAGAGTTGCAACAAGCAGACGTACAATATACAGTACATGAAATGATCTGAAGGAAAAGGTTCTTTCTAAATTTCAACAAACAGAACAGGAAGTTTTAATCGAAAATGTACTATTTAATTATATTCATGCTACTTATCATGTAGGTATTACTTGTTTACACAATTTTGGTTTCGTTTTTGGGAAATTCTCCCTTGTTTTTGTTTTCTCTCTCCAATAAGATTCACTCACATGAGAATGAACACAGTAAACCCGAGGAAATGCCATTCACACACTTTGTGTCATTTACTGTCACCACAACCATCCCAAACTTTCCCATGGACAATCCCTTCATCAAAGACCTCAACTGTGTGACGCCTCGGCATTGACAGGCAAAGCAAAAGTACCTTTCTTGGCAAACAAACCCCTACTTTCAGAACATGATGTGCGCAAACAATATCTGATTTCTCTGAAAAAAAAACAAAAAAAAAACATGTTTGTTTCCTCTCAGATGTTTGAATGTCTTCAAAACACTGGAGGTCATTTTTTGTTGACGTGAAGAGAAACTGCAAATCCTCCTCGACGATGCAGATTTTTGTCTGTTTACATAACTCGTGTCCCTTTATCCTTTTGTGTGGTTTAGTTGCGTAAGATACTCAACACATATTACTTAAGTAAAAAACAACACTACTTTCAGATTTATCATAAACATAAAACCTATTGCCAAGATGGAGGAGAAGTGATTAATATCTATAATTCCTCTATCTGCTGGTGAAGATGATGTGACTGAAGGCTACATAACAGATACTACCTTGACTTGACTAAAAACAATATGGTGTGCTACTGAAAGATAACTTTCTTTTATCGCTCCTCAATGATGATTCTGTCGGTGAAACCTGTTTTTTCCATTTATTTATTTTTTCTCTGGTAAACAGTTAATGAATTTCCAATCTCTTAAGAATTCATCCCCGTGCAAAGAAAATCATGTGTTTGGGTAAAACAGATACAGAGAACATGGTGAAATGTTTCACCAAATCTTCAACTGATTGTTCAATTTCAGTGTAACTGCTGACACAACTGGCAGGAAAATGATTAAACCCTTTCACTGAAATTCATGTCATTTAACTGAACAACTAAATTCATGGTAGCAGCTTGGCTGGATGATTGCCTTCCCTTCCGCACAGGCTATTTTACTCTCCCACAGAGTGAATTCATTCTGCCATGTGTTTGGATGGCGCTCAAGCTCAGCCACTGACACGGTGCCACTGCCAAGCTAGACAAAAATTCTTTGATAACCAAATGATTGTTAATATGTTATGAAAGAATATCCAATGAATATGCAGAGACATTTAATTCTATTAACTCACTCTCGTTACAGTTACCTCTCTTTCTTTGACTTGTGCAGGATCAGACTTTAGACAAAGAAGTCGGAGCATCGTCAAGGACTTCTAATGTTTACTTTCCGATGATTTATTCTGATCAGCAGCAATCGCAACAGCCTCTTGGTGAGTAATGTAAGAAAAGGAGAGAATGAGGTTCACATCGAGACAGGGAAGGAGAGAAAGACTAAAGAAAAGCAAGAGTAGGGAAAAAATGAGTGAGGGAGACAGAGAGAGAGAGGGAGAGAGAGGTGCTAGGCCCTCATCATCGTTCGCCCACACATATTCCATCCACTTCTACATCACTCCATTACCTCCATGTAAATGACAGCTCTCTGTGTCCCGCTGAGGGGAGAAAAAGGCCTATTAACACCGCAGCAGAGAAAGCCCGGGCACTGTTCAACCCACGCAGAGTGGTCCTCCTTCACCCTCACACTCCCACACACATATACATACACTCGTACATACACACACACACACGCACACACACACAGCTGGCCAGGGGAAGAAGGGCGGATGCGAAGAGGAGGTGGGCATGCAGGATGGTCATTCAGCAGAAAGGCTGATCGCAAAGAGTTTCTAATCTGCCGCACGAAAGCAGAAAGCAAGATGAAATCACTTATCATGCCTTGATTGTTGGCGGGTGTGGGCTCGAACAGTAGGCAGCGTGCCTCGTGGGTAAATTAAGCATTACAAATCAACCTGCCTGCTCTTTTTCTCAGTTTCTAGTCTTCATGTCTAATGTCTCATCGCTGATGGAGAAATGTGTACCATGGTGGCAGACAGACTGGTGTGTCTGTGTTATTATGTGACATTAGGGAGACACTGGAGGAAGTTCCGTCTGTTGAGATGTCAGATCGGCCATAATTTGTGTCAGAGACGAAAGGCTGGAAAAACAACAAGGCATGTTTGACACGGCGCACAAATTCTCAGCTCATTCGTCAAAAAACGACACACATTCGCGCTGGACTGTGACTGCCGTCCCTTCACATGCAAAAGCACCCAGATACCCCATCCACTTCCCTTCCATAATATTATGGAGCCGGTGGAAACATGGGATAATATTTGGAGGGGGAATGGAAAAGACAACGGCAGATTATGGACAACATTCATCCCCTCTCGCAGCCCCCTGAGCTGTGTTTGGGTTGCCGCTGCCCGACTAAACCACGTTTGGAATTTCTGATTGCATCGTCAACACACGTATGTGTTTTTTCGCTTTCTCTGCATCCAGTGCAGGGAAAGTCGTGGCTGCTGGATCCCAGTGTGTGACTATCACTCACACAGCTTTTTTTTTT
>NTHP01000204.1:768598-799448 GCA_003416845.1 Oplegnathus fasciatus | reverse complement strand
TTTTTTTTTTTTGATGGATGAAAATTCTTTTATTTGTTTGATTTTGTAAAATGTGGCGTTAATCATGCAGAGGAGATTTATTTCCCCCTGTTGTGTTTGCAGGACTGTAAAATAATTTGGCTTTTTGATGCTTTTAAACAGTCAAACTGAAAAATACTTGTCCTCACTGTCCTGTCAAAAACATGTATCTCCAAAATGTCAACTTTTCATGTGACAATGCATTCTGCAGATAATCCAATGAGTTTTTTAATGGATTATTTAGCATATAAAGTAGGAGAATTTTCTTAACCCACAAAGGATATTTATTCCTTAAAATTATCTGAACATTTTAAAAGCATTACATTTGGAGATACATGGTTTTCACTGGACAGCAACAGCGTATTAAGTGATGTTCCTTTGTTTTGCTGTGAGTGCAGCAGCTGCGTCATGATGCTCCCTCACTTTGTATGTGTTGCAAAGCGCAGTGCATCCATCACTCCGTATGTGTGCTGTTAAAATGAAGTGTTATCTGTGATCAGTAACATATTCTGAATGTACCTTCAACATTCAGGTAAAATAAGAGCGTTCATGGTGGGAAATGTAGGAACAGGCTGAGCATTTTGAGGGTTTTAGCACAGTGGATGTGCATATTAAAAAGTTGACATGTCATGTACTTGAAACTTGGACAGAAGTTAGTGCTTGGATTTACTTTTTTAGCGGACAGACTGGGGTTAGCATCCCGGTTGGTATTGGACAGAGAACAGTGTTTCTGGAACAGTGTTGGGGACTAGAGGGAGAAGGACTGCTAAAAGCTCGCCCACACACAAATGTGAGATATTCTAATGAGCAATCTGGCCCTTCTGAATATTATTCCTCTTCGCAGTACAGGCATCCTACAACGTGTGACATTGTGCAAGTCTATCAATTTCTTGTAAAAATAAAAATGTTTTTTAGACTTTCAGTTCGATAAAAGGTGTGAGGGATGAGAATATTTGAGAAGGCTCAGTATGACGTGAGTGACGTGCTCCTCTGCCACCTGTTTTTCACAGCCTGAACTCTTCATGATGCACATCAGTGAAAAGGCGGCAGAGGCTGGCGATCGAGGGCTCGAGTCCTGCTGGTAAGAATCACACATTATCTATGATTTTAACTGATGCAGGAATAGCGTGAATTCACTTATCAAATGGAAAAGATCACGCTGGCAGCGGAAACCAGACTCTCAAATTAAGGTGTAGTTAATTTGAGATATTTGTTAATGTGCTTTTGCATGGGGTTACATGAGTTTTAGATTTTACCAGCATCTCTTCTCATAAAATACTGCACTTCCTAATGCATCTACTACATCTAAAAACCATTCATCACACTCATCGATGTCCTTTCATTAGATCAAAATCCTCCCCTGTTTAAAAATAACTGCAACCTCCTGAGCTCAGCTGTGTTAGAAGCTCTTTACTTACAGTAGCCAACAGTACATGGGTACATAAAAACATTTTAGTGTACTTAATGTAAACCAAAAAAATCTGGCAGCATGATTCACACACAAACACACACATACAGCATGTACGGCCCACACACTCCCACGTGTTTCCCCTGCCTCTGCTCCCTTCAGATGTAAGGCACATGACATCATTAAAGAGGTGCTCTAAAAATCAGTGTGGGTACTGCATGTGGGTAGGCAGTGTGTGTGTTGTGTGCGTGTGTGTTTTTGTTTCTGTGTGGGTGAGGGGAATGAAAGCCAAAGCTCCAGAGCCGTGGGCCCGTGCTGGCTGCATGTGTGTGCCCAGCCGGAGGCTCTGGTCCTGGGCTGTGCTGCCTCCCACGCTGGGGTACGGCTGGGGCTGAGTGGGAGGGAGGAGTGGGAGGGAAGAGTGGGCCGGGGCTGTGAGTCAGCCCGCTGCGGAGCCCCCAGACAAGAGACCGCTGAGGGAAGAAACACACTGCTAGAGTCCTCTCCCTGCCAGCATTCGAAGAAACATTAAAGTTTATTATGAGGAGTGTGCTCGTCCTGGAGAATCAGCGAGAGAAGAAGTAACTGCTGAAATCGCAGATAGGAGAGACAGTGATGGAAACAGTCTCAGAAAGTGTCAAGATTCTGGAGAAATACACACTTGTGGACGAGCTGATGGCTGCAGGAGACTGCAGACGTGGTTACAAAGTGCAGTAGATGGCAGAAGACACCAGGATGTAGTTTGCATCTTCCTTTGTTTTGTGTTTTAGCGATGCAGGTTTATAATTATTCAAACGTCAGTGTTGTTGGTAAAAGACGATAAGTGACTCGCTGCAGGCAGCTCTGCAACTTTTCCCGATCACTCTTGTATATTTTAAATCTTGACATTTAACTATAGCGAGGCTCAGCACGGTCCCAGCCCGGTTCCTCATTTTCTTGCACTTCTGAGACAGATGGCCGTATCAGACCCAGCCCCATCTGCTGGAACCACTTGCTCTTTCTCACTCTGTCTGCTCCCTGAAAGAAGGAGCTGAGAAAACAGAACTCCATGCTGCACGTCCATTTAATCGTCTGTGAATGACATGCTCGCATTCCACACTTGCGCATGCACATGCATATGCATAGTCCATTAGTCATAAGTGATAGGGAGCATTCGTCATTGGTTATTGTGCCGGGTTGGTAAACATGTTTCTGGCCTCGAGTTTACACAAATGTGGCTTTCATCAAACTTTTTTTGAGGGTTAATTTGCTCAAATAAAAGCTAAATAATTTCTCTAATTCTCATTAGTGGAGCTGCTGTTAAAAGGTGTGACCTGATCTGGACATGCTCTGCAGAAGGACACAGTCACAACACGTGACTCTTATGTACAGGATGTTAATTCACTCTAGATAGTGAGATACTTAAAGTGAGTGTGATCATAATTATTTACACCTTATGAGCATTTTACTAATACAGGTTATTTAAGCTGGAATCAGTACTGACAGAGTTTGAAGCTCCTGACAGCTGATATTTGGTGCAAATATCTTCTGTATAATGAAAATGGGCCAATTGCATGCCAAACAACTCCAAAGAAAATATTCAATGTGTCCTTTACAATTTAGACCAAGGCTGCAACTAATGGTTATTTTCATTATCAATTAATCTGATTGATCATTTGCTCTATGAAAGGAAAATGTCTGCAACAATTTCCTGAAGTCCAGGGTGCTTCTTTTGTCTGAACAACAGTCCAACAACCCAAAATAAAACAAAGAAAAACAGCAAATCTTCACAATTAAGATGCTGAAACAAGGCAGCCAACATTTATCGTTTGTGCTTGAAAAATCACTTAAATGGTTTATCAATTCTTTGTCAGTTTCTGTTGATCAGCTTATCGTTTCAGATCTAGTTTAGATGACAACAGGACAAAAAACTGTCCATTAAAACACGTCAACACATGTTTAAAGCTTCATAAGAAAGGTTAAAGCAGGTGTCATTGCTGGCTTTACATACTGCCTCCTTTGATCGTGGTGGTAATGAGTAGAACTGGCCGACCAGAATCAGATTTTTATTGAAAGATTAATATCTGTCTAACTAGGCTTTAGCTTCAGACCTTTAATCAATACACAAACCTGAAGTTATTTTAGTTCCATTTCAGCAGATTTCAAAAGAGTGAATTTCATCCTCAGAGGTGGAGGTCAGGCGCGGGGCCACAATGGCCCAGTGAGCTCAGTAGCAGCAGTGTTTCTGGGCTGGGCCGGTCGCTCTGATAATGGAAGGTGGTTCTCCAGGAAACCCAGAGGGAGTCCACCAGTCTGGGGCGTGGGGGCTGGAGCCAGGGGACCAGCCCAGGGGTGTGGAGCAGCGGTAGATGGGGTGGTGGGAAATGCTGGAGGATAACATTGGCATGTGGAGGCGAGGTGGAGGTGGGACAGGCGAAAAGGAAGGCAGGCGAGGAGCGGGAGGGAAGGACAGGGAAGTGAGAGCAGGAAACGCTGGTCAGAGCGGTGGGGGAGAGTGGAATGTTTCACAAGAAGCCTTCTCCACCCTGTAGCGTCAGGATGAGGGCGTCTGCTGTTGGCGTTGCTGCTCAGACAGCCACCAGCCAGCGGGGGAGCTCATGTGTGACACAGTCATCCTTGCAAACACACACACACACATTCTCCAGAGTGTGACCCCTCACCGCCTTGGCAGGGCTCACAGCTCTTATATCCTGTGAGTGGGCCAGCCAGCCAGCCAGCGGAGTCACTGCCTTCACATAGCCCACGTTGTGTGGTTGTGGAAGAGAGAGAGTCTCATACTGTGGCTGTTTTTCCTCTGACACCTCTGAAGGGAAGAGGAAGAGGAAAGGGGGAGGACAGGGAGGAAAGGAGGAGTGGAGAGAAGAGGGACGCTCAGGGCGGGGATGACGGGGTGGGGCGCTACACCGGTGGGTTCCTTTAAAGGAGTCACAATGCTGTCATGCAACTAACAGCACACGTACACACATGTAACTAAATCGTGTTTACACCAACGGCATCAGTGACTTTGTTGACGTCACAGTCACATTTTACATTTTATTTTAGTAGCGTGGGAGCATTATTATTAGATTAAACTCAAAGGAAGAGAACTAAATTATGTTCTTTTAATTAAAAAGATGTTATTTTGCTGTATTGTTTCACTAAAAAAATGAATTAAGGGATGATACTGATTTATTAAACTGTTATTATTGTAGTTTTGGCCATCATTTCTATTGGTAATAATCAGCGACGGAAAATAACAATGTACATTTACTCAAGCATTGTATTTAAATACAATTTGGAGGTATTTGTACTTTACTTAAGAGAGGAATATTGTAGTTTTTACTCCAGTACATTTATTTGACGTTTTCTAGTTACTATCCAAAACATATGACAAGCTTCTAAAATTCTGCATTGTTATGAATTAAACTCCAACAATAAACAAAGTGGCTGCAATTACAACATTAAAATGCTGCTCACATATTAAAGCTCCTGAGAAACTTGTTTCAAACTGAAGTATGTGTCTATAATATATACATTTTATACTGATGACTAAACGTTTGGATAAAACATCCTCACTCGTTAATTATTAAGAGTTTAACACTCAGCCGATCTGCTCCATCAGGACTGTGTGGGTGTGGTTTAATCAGATTTGATGGACAGTATTTACCCTTCAACTGTCATCACACTTTGATTCAAAGACCGATAAATTCGGATTGGTGCTCGTAAATATGTGACATCAGCTTTTTCTAAGTGAAAACAGGTCAATGGACCCGATCGCTTACAGTACAAGAAATTAGTTTTTAGAGGCTTTAATGTGTTGGAAATAATGATTAAATAACATAAATAATATAACCCCATGAAAGGGGCCAATCTGCCAAAGGTGCACTTTTGTTACTTTAAGTACATTTTGCTCCAAACGTTTGTAGTTTTACTTCATTAAAACACTGGATTTTTTTATTGTTGTATTAGTACTTTTGCTTAAATAAAGGATCTAAATAATACTGACATTTTACTGATTGAGATCTGTGCATGTGGCAACATTGCTTAAAAAGACAAGATATCACAACTGATAGAAATGACGGCCAAAAACATGAAAATAAGACCCGAGTTGTACTTCTGCTGTTACTAATATTACTGTTATGACAGCTATTACTTTATATAGCTTAACCTAATAGTTAACCATTGCGTCACAATAGAAGTATTCGTGTGTGATGTAATTAGAGACACTTGCTTAAGTAATGGAAAATTCAAGCAACACCAAAACGCCACAACTCAAGCTGCTCTGGATGTTTCTGCAGGCTCAGAGGTGCATGTCTGTCACCAGAGCTGCGGAGGTATCCCAGTGTGTCACCAAGAGTCCAGGGTTATCACAGGGTAATAAGCACACACACACACACACACAGAGAAGGGTGCACACATGTTACCGCGGGGCAGTGGAGAGCAATGTAGAACGAGCGCAGTGGGGAGAGATAAGACATAGAGTCATGCCTGCCCAGCGTGACCGTGACATCACAGTTGTATCTGTGTGCTCGCTGTCTCCCCCGTGCTCGAAACAGGCTGGCCTAATATAGTCAGTGTGGACCATGCTACACACACACACACACTTCCTCACAGGGCCAGGGGCAAGGGGGTCTGCCTGCCATATTTCCATCTCCTGTCCTTGGTTGGTTGCGAGCATGTGTTTCTTCGCAGGTGTGTGTGTGTGTGTGTGTGTGTGTGCATGTGTGTGCCATTTTAGTGAATGAAATGACGTCGCTGTTACGTCTGTTCTTGTCCATCACTGGCTGAGAGTTTCAATCATGGCAGAGACAGGTGCATCTATGACAAACTCTCCATGCTGCCTGTGTGTGTGTGTGTGTGTGTATGTTGTCATGGGATTATTATCATTATTAAAAATGTAGGATGTAATTTCTAAAAACTATTTATATACTTGAAAGATTTTACGCTTGCTTGACTTGGAAAATTTGGGGGCAGTGGCGAAAATTGAAGTTTTGATGGAAATGCATTTATTTTAAATAACGGTGAAAAAACGTTTATTTTATTGTCATTTATTTAAAGTAACGGTGAAAACCTTCTTAATATATAAATATATATATATATATATATATCCTGCTGTTTCTGCACTGTGACATTTCAAAACTCGAATATTGCATGGAAACATACTGGAGCTACTGTCACTGCTTGTCTTTCTGTCCCAGTCTTTGTCTCTCTGACATGCAATTGAAAGACAATAATCTGATTATATTATTGGGTATTTTGCTTCCACTAGCTGAGACAACTTAAAGCAGATATACAGCTAAATCACATTGTTTATTAAGTTCCACGTGTAGCTCAATCTGCTTTTTTTACTCTCAGTAACCCATGTCATATTATTGACTGGATCATGAGCAGATGTGTCATTTTACAGATCACATACTGTAAATAATTGAGTTTTGGCACTATAATCAAACATGCAGCCCATCTCTCTCATTTAGACGTTGTCTCTTACATTCCCACTCCGCCCCCTTCTCTTTCCTGTTGTTTGAGTTCCTTGACTTTATCTCTCCAGCTCTTTTTTATCTCTCGCTGTGTGTCACTAGCAACTCTGGTCAGCCATTAAACTGCCTCTCAAGCCAACCCAGCAGAATTCCCAGGCTGCTCGGCTGCCTGAGTTCACACCTTTTTGTCCACAGGAATCTCAGGAATCCCCAGCTTCCTTTCCATTGTGTGTGTGTGTGTGTGTGTGTGTGTGACTACATGAAGGAAAGGCCCCCGCCTGTGCCGTGCATGTGTGTTGAAACACATCTCCACCCTTGTATCCACCCGGAGAAAGCGAGCAGGCGGTGCTCAGCTTGCGCCCACAATAGACTGAGTCACATTCTAAAATGGCAAACCTCTCAGTTACTGTGAAACTTTGCTCTTTAAGACAAACTTACGTAGAGACTTTAATGTCAAACTGAGGCTCACGTGATACGAACATTGCAATTTTTAAATTTCAGCAGCGCACGCACAAACAAAATCATTTACACCGAAATGGATCAAAAATCACATTAAATCATACAGAACAATTTTTTGTAATTGCGGTCACATTTAAAACATTATAACACATTATTTGTTAGCAGTTTGATAGCTCTCTCAATTCTACTAAATAAATAATAAATAGTTACGCTGTCAGTTACATTTTTCCTGTCATGATGGTTTTTGAAATGATTGTAGATTAATAATTTGTTAAGGTCATACTGCAGCACTATTTTCATTTTAACATGAAATTACCCCTTCGTTAAGAAAAAAAACATATTTCCCAATGACTCACTGTCCCTGGCTTGCAGAGCAGCTGAATAACAAGATCAAGAATAATCTGTCAGATTGCTGCTTTTGGCAGGGAGCGGCCAAATGAAATGGTGGAACTGAAATAGCTCCACACAAGAATATAATTTGTTTTCGGGACAACCTGAAAGAAAATTAAAAGAGAGACCTTGGAGAGGTGATAGTGGCCCCAGTCAGACAACAGGACAGAGCTCTTATATAATTCCTCTCGGTGGCTCCTGCAGGTTAACGCTGCCGTTTGCCGGCAGGTCTGGAGTCAGTTACCCGCTCCAACCCTGAGTCATCCCCCGCTTGAGCCCAGGCTGCTGCCGGGGCTCAGCAGCACCCATTGAACACAATGAGAAACACACAGAAACCCATTCACTGGTCCGACACACGACAGGCTGTGATTCACCCACACCCACTTACTCTCTATGCACACATAACCAACCATAGAGGCATACAGGTTGATGTCTCATATGTTGAAGCGGCTGCCCATGAGGTGATGGCAGAGGATCACAACTTGGCGTCATGGGTCATGAGACCAATCCTGAGATGGGAAACAAGAAAAACTCTTTGACTCATCTTTTTTCTTGTAAAATACAAGATAGTTTTACCTCAATGGGAATCCACAGTAAAAATATTCAAATGAAACAATCCAGGAGGTGAGAGTCACTCCTTGGACTTCTCACTACTCATAGACACACAACACCAATGGGTCACAAGTTGCTTCATATTAAGGAGTCACGGGACAGAAAGGTCGGTAACCTCTGACCCAACAGATTGTTCTCTGTAACAATGCAGAATAGAGATATGTGTGTATATAGGTCAAATATTACTTAACCCAACTCATTACATGACTCACTGAGGTTATTTAAATAGTTATGAATGGAGCCCGACAAAGGTGGTTCTCCTGTGTGTGTGTGAGTGTGTGTGTGAGTGCGTGTGTGCATGTTTGTGCACCACAATATGTGTAACGGGAGCGTAGCATGGGTGCAGCATGGCCTTTGATGAGTCACATGGCCTCCTGTGAGTAACAAACCAAATATGCAATTCCTGAAGTTTGAGACTCCCATTCAAAACCCCAGCCCACCCTCGCCCCAGACACCATGAGGGAGGAGGAGGGAAGGGGCGGGGCAGGGTGGGGTAGAACGGGACTGTTGATAGGTGTGGTTGGCAGAGATGGCGTGGCAGAGAATAGAAGTGGGGTAAAATAGCAGGATGTAGGTGAGAACCGGGATCCGAGATGGGAGGTGGAGAACAGGGTGGTGAACCAAGGACGAGGGCAGTTTCAGGTCAGGATTAGAGGTAAGGAACTCCACGTTAGGGGTCAACAAATGGTAATGAGCAATATCCCTTTCAGTCCTGTCGTGTATTGTGCTGCGGTGTCTGTTTTTTTTCTCAGTACACTCAGGTACTTTCTTTTTAGTAGCTGTGGTCACCACGGGGTTACGCGCTTGTTTATTGGCCTGCCCTGTCTTGTAAACTCTGGTACTTTCTCTTTGTGGTCACAATCAGCTGCTCATCTGTCTTTTCCATCACAAAATCTCCCCAGAAAATCTCACACATCCACACGTGCATGATTTTTTTTNNATAATTTCTGAAGTGTCGCAAGACAGATAAAATCTACGGAGCTGCTGAGAGACAAGATGCACATATAGTGTTTGTTTATGTGGGTGTATGTGTGCAGAGTGAAGTGCTGCCAGTGTGGCTGGAAGTCATAAAGACCCCTCTACTGTGGCCGCTGTGTGTGTTTTCAGTGTGGGGGGGCCGCGGCTTATGTCCCTGCCTCCTTTCCCTTATTTAGAGACGGGTCCCTTTCTACAGACGCCCCAACTCTCTGTTTCCTGCTTTTGAAGACCCCGGGCACACACTCACACACACATACAGAGAGACAGAGAGGCTGCCCTTACTTTTTTCCTCCTCCCTCTCCCCCTCCTTCTTCCCTCCTCTCTTTTTTCTGAATGGATGTCCTCTCCCTAACCTCAATTGAGAGCTGTGTAACAGGACACTGCCCTCTGCTGCAATAGGCTCAGCCCCCTCTTTAAGAGCCACAGTATAAGAGACTGCAGCGTCGGTCCTGAGTGTGTGTGAGAGAGTATGTCGGACAGTGTCAGTCAGGGGCTGAGGGAGAGAAGGGAGGGTGAAGGGTGAGATAAAGAGAGAGAAGAGAGGGAGACTGCTGTGAAACATGTGATAGCGCAACTTTGGCGGGGCTTATAGGGAGTTTAACGGCTGTAGTGTCTCCAGAGCTCTGGGAAAGCACCTTTAGCCCAGAGGGAGCCTCACACACTGTCTGTGTGTGTGTGTGGCTGTGTGAGAAAATGTGTGTGTGTGAGAGCCGGCTATGTAGTGCTGCTGCTGTCACTTTAAGCCTGTTACTGATTACACTCAGAAGAATGCAACGGGAGGAGGAAAAAAGACAGGGAAAGAGATGAGGAGACATGTAAGGATGAAATCTTTTAGGAGTTGCGCTCCGGCAAGTTTTGTGTGACTTGCCCTCACAGCCGTGGACAGTGACGTGGGTGAGAGGTTGTTACCCAATAGCGTCTCTCCCTCTCTCTCTCTCTCTTTCACTCCCTGTTGGACCAAGCAAAGTTAAAGTGAAGGGGAACCCGGAATCCCTCTTTGAAGCAGGGACAGAGCAATGGACACCCAGAAAACGGAGGAAAAACTTAAAGAAAGACACGAGAGAAAAAGAAACTGAGGGGGGTGGGGGGTTCCCTCATTCCAGACTCAGCGCCGGGAGGAAACACTACTCTCACCCAGACGGGTAAGTGAAAAAAGAAAGAAAAAAGGAAAGAAAGGGAAAATACTCCCAGAAAGTAGAGCTGCTGCTGTTGATGGATATCATATGTTACAAGTTAAGGTTGAGAAACTGCTCCCAGATCCTTAATAGGCTGAGCAGCACACAAAACTGAGAGGAAGAACAGGAGGCTTTCAGAGCCGGTCCGTAGACTGTCAGCAATCTCTGATAGAGACTGAAGTTTCTTAAAAAGTGTGAAAAATAGAGGAAATGCCTGAATGTGAAACTCCAGGTCACATGACTCGTCTTTACTTTTGAAGCCGGTGAATGATCACGTTCAGCATGTCAGGTCTTAAGCTGTTCTGGGTTTGAATGGTCATTTGTGGTGGAGGGAGCGTTACCTCACAGTGTGATCACATTACAGAGGAGCTGATTCACTGTTACATGGTCGACTTGTCTGGCTCACTCTCTGCTGCGAGGCTTACTTAAAGCACTATGGCCAGGATTAAATGGAAGTACAATGTATGGTATGTACTATCGTCAGTGCTGTAATAATATACCTGACATAGTCTCATGACAGTGTCTTAACAATGACACTGATGCAGTTGTGTGATAAAAATAGGTCCTTGTGGTTAATAGACATTTTTTTCATACAGAGGCACCACTTCCTCTCTGCTTCAGTCACGCTGTGTTTCTCCCCCCTTCCTTTGACACAGATAGCACAGTCCACTCCTTCTGCTCAGCAGCAGAGGGCATGAATGAACTGAGCGTATGGGTGTGTGTGTGTGTGTGTGTGTGTGNGGGTGATACAGTATCATACGGCACGGACAACGCGGTGTGGCTTCTTTATGAATGGACATGGCAGCCGGCTGATGCGATTGGCTGTGAGGAGAGTGACGACTGATGACCGCAGAGCCGGGACTTGATGTTTAGATTCATTCTACCCTTCGCTGTCGCCGCTGTCTCTCCTGGTTACCACCTCTTAAAGCGCTGCTGCATGTGTGTATATGCATTTGTGTGTGTGTGTGTGTGTGTGTGTGTTGGAGAAAATGAGTGTGAGACACAGAGAGAGAGTGTTTGGGAGGTTGTGTGAATCAGTGCTAGTGGTTCTGGGTTACATGTGTTTGTGTAAGGGGGCTTAGTCACAAGCTGAACAGTGGGGTGTGTGTGTGTTAAAGCTGTGGACTTTTAAAAGTCGTGGCTCTCTGCCCAGCTGTTGTTCTTCAAATGATCTCCCACTCTCTCTGACTAACACGATGCTCTCTCCAACTATCATTACTCTTACTCACTTGTCATGTAATAAGAGGGCAGGTCTCCAGCGGTAATACGTAATAATGCTCCTCGTTGAATCACTCGGATGAACTTGAGAAGCAAAATTTCTCCTGCGTGCCATTTACATTTTTGGATTTCTATAAAACAGTTTAAAGTGAATAATATTTAAGGAAGTGCTGCTGTCAATCTGTGGATCTCATCAAGATGTTGAGATATCGTAACAGCTCCTTCTCACCAAATAAACCAGAAAAGTTTATCTCTCAGGGCTGCCTGTCACAGACAGAAAATACAAGGGATCGCAGTCACAGCAGGGCTGTGTGTGTGTGTGTGTGTGTGTGTGTGTGGCCATAGCGAGCCCATACCCACCATCACCATGCCAGCGCCTGCCAGCAGCCCAGCCTATAGCCACACATGCATGCACACCCTCCTCTGTCTCTTTGTAAACCAAAGTTTACTGCAGTTCCTTCACTACCCCCAGAACACTGTCTGCCCCAGTGTTCCTCTGTAGTTTATGCCACCAGAAGGTGTGTATGTGCACATGTGTATATATGTGTGTGTGTGTGTGTGTGTGATAAAGAGAGAGATAGAGAGAGCGAGTGTGAGGAGTGGTGATAAGGAGCCAGTCGTAAACTGTCACGTTGGAGCGCGAGGATCTATCGGCGCTTATCAAGGCAGCATTTCCGGCATGAGCGTGTGATAACAGGGAGATTGGCGGTGAGATGCGTCGCAGGTATCTTGATGAGGAAGATTAAATTCCCTGGTGGAGATTAGCATGGAATCTGCCCTCTGCCTTATCACTCTGCCGACAGAATGAACCTTGCCCTGTCCTACTTGGCAGGAAGCAGCTGAGCAGGCCAACTGCGCTCCTGCCGCCAAAAAACTTCTGGGGCAAAAAAGACATTTGTGAAAAGTTACAATTGTTATTTTCAGTCATGGATTATTATGTAATTATTATTAGAAAATGCTTGCAAAGGGGAGCAAAGTTGAAATTCATTCATCTATAGGAATTCAGGTCGTATTTTAGCAGAATTTGAGGTAAGACAGCTAAAGGTTACAGACGAAACAATACTATAACACACAGACAAAGCAATACTGAGTCTGATGAACTATGTACAGTATACGTCAGACTTGTGATGAGATTGCTGACGTGTCGAAGGAGTGCCACGCCTCTCGTCCAGGTATAGATAATGAATGGATGAATGGCAATTTCCAGTAAAAGTTAGCAAGAGCAGTTCAGTTATATTTCCTGACTGTTACTGAGGTATTTCCCTGCTGAAAGTTTAGAAAATACTCAAGTCGAGACTGGATAAGAGCAGATCTTGCAAAAAAGTTTCATTAAAGCTGCAGCCAGTAATTTTCTGCGAGCCTAAATCACAGTAAAGATGATTATTGTTATTGGTATGTGGTGGAAAAGTCACAATCAAATCATGGCTTTAATGATTATTTAATGATGATAATAAACTGTAACAATGATATATTGATTTAAAAACATAGACTTCACCTTTAAGTTTAGTTACAGTTGTGTCATTTTGCTGTGTGGCTACACTTCAGTGAAAATACTCCAGGAGTGGGTGGAGGTGGTGGTGTGGAGGACAGGAGGCAGGAGTCAGTGTTAAATGACCAGCTTGTTAGAGTCCATAACGTCCATGCTACCAATCATGTCCTGTTGAGTCATCGCATGGAGGTCTACATAATGAAAGGTGGCAGATGGAGATGATTCAGTGAGGTGGGAAAGGCTGAAGGGAGTTAAGCCATAAGTCACCGGTGGCAGGGTCTAGTTTGAACCACATTCTTTGCTGTAATTGAAACACACACACATACAGGCTGGTGTCAGGAGGTAAGACATTGTGACATACCGTAGTTATTCCGACATCGACAGAGTTATGTCACTAAAACTGGGTTAAGCAGCACAAGAACAATCTCATTCCTTCTTTTCTTTTCCCTGCTTTCCTTTTCGCATGACTCGTCTTTGTTTATACAGCAACAAGTCACTCTCACAAGTCTGTCATTCACAGGCAGATTGTACAGTTAAGAGCTTAGCGGCATAACTAAGACGTCACAGGGCTAAATGCAGTTTGGTTTATGTGTGCACGCACAGCAGAAGAAGCCCGTTAGAGCGTTTGTGTGCGTGCATGTGTCTTGTGCATGTGCGTTTTTTGTGTACTCAAGAACGCTCGTTCCAACGGTGAACTAACCACACACACCTGGCCTGTTTCCTCCTTTGCTCATATATGGGCAGAGCTTCCCCTACCTGGGCCCCACTCTGAATTCCAATAAGTGGCAGTATGTGCGTGTGTGTTTGCGCGCATGTGTGTGTGCGAGGAAGAGGCTGTAGAGACGGATGCACGTCATGGAAAACCAGGATCAATGGGCAAGGCCCGCAGAGCTGCGTTTTTAAGGTGTTCCTTTTGTTTTCCAAAGGTAATCAGTTAACACAATGACTCAGCCTGGCTGATTATTCAAAGTGGCCGTCAGGAGGACGTCAATAAGGAACTGTGGCCATGCAGCTATTGTACAAGCTGAATAAGCTGTCATACAAGCTGTAAATCCTGTGGATCAGTAGGATTATTAAATCAAGAATCGATTGATTAAAAGAAGACACTGAGCGGGTCTGAAAGTTTAACCTGCGACAATATTTAGCCATTTTGACATCTGGTATATTAAAACCTCGTACAACCCTGTCACTGAATTATCTTCCTTAGGTCTCTCTGGGCTATTTATCAATGAGTGTGTTAGTATTTAGGGTGGAGGCAGTTCAGGTATCAGAGCCAGGTTGCAGCGCTCTCAAACAGAGCTTGCATTATAACATTATACCCTCTATGTTGCCTTGTGTTGGGACTAATGAAGCAGATTTATGGCTGTGTTTGCCAGGGTGCAATGCTAGTCCTGCTTAAACCCGGTGACCCCACAAAGGCCAAGAGGGGACGGGGACACAGGAATGCCCTTACGCTGACTTTGGAGGATGGGACACTTTTCATCCTTCTATCCCTCCTCTTACTGTATACTTCTATTTTCCCCTCTTCTGTCGCCTCCTTTCTTTGCTCTCTGCACATTTGCCAGGCCTTCATAAAGCAGCTTGAGGAGGGAGTTAGCTTTCCTTGGTCATCTTGCCAGCTCTTTCCCATCAGTCCAGCCCCCTGGAAGAGCCTGCAGACACCCCTCTCTCTAGGCCTGGGGCTGAGCCTGGGGCTGGGGCTGGGGTACAGGCCGTGTGTTCGAGGCTGGGGCTCCCTCTGGAGAAGTTCTTTGGCTCTCCGGTCTATAGGCCTGGATTCAGTCTTCACCTCAACTGACAGCCACCGAGCAGCACCCAAAGGAACCATTTGGGATCTCTTTACATGTAAAGCCTGTTTCATCTCCTCAGTTTATAATAAGGATAGAAAGTGAGAGGGGGAGAAAGAGCGAAAGACCAAGAGGAGGGGGAGAAAGTGACTTCAGCAGTCTGTCTGGCAGTGACCGTCGGTTGGATAGCAGGAGAGTGTTCTGGGACAGGGAATGACTTTGGATAGCGAACAGAGGTGGCAGGGAAGACGGAGCTTCCATAACCTCTGTCTCCACAGAATCGGAGCTATTGGCTTCCTCTCTTTCGTTGGACGCTTTCACTCACCCATCACAACCAATCAGACTCTCAGGCTGGGGTCTAATGGAACCTGGGGAGCTGAGAACTGATATCTGATTGGCTGCCGGCCTCATGGAACGACTGCTTAATTGGTGGCAAGCTGTTGGTGAGCGCTGTATTGTGGGCTTGGCTCATCTTGCATCTCTTTCAGTGAGTGAAACCTCACTGATTGGTGCAATGTCTGATTGTCCATTTTCATTTCATGAACCCAACAAAATAATAGACTGCATGGAAATAAGCTCAAATATTCAAACTTACCATCAGTGTTCAGTACAAACAACAGATTTTCAAAAATGAAAACTGACTTTCCCAAAGTCCAAATGTTGTGTGTCCTGCTGCACGAAGACATTGACCACCACTGTTGCCAGTAACAAGGTCCTTTTGCAATGAGCACCGCTGAGACAGTCTTTCAATAAGAGACAGTGAAGAGAAATGTGTTTGCTTCGTGAATAGTATTTTTAAAATGCAATTTTCCCAGTGATTGATTTTTGTATCCAATTTCCGTTATTTAAAATAAACACTGATACATTTCCAGACTCTTTTTGGAAGAAGGACTGCAGATAATAACTGCAGATAAGAAGCCCTGAGCTGGAACAGTGGGGGGACTTTAAAGATGGAGCGAGGCACATACTGTACACACTCAGACGCAGAAGAGAGGGAATGCATCCACACCCAGCTCACACATCCTACACACCCACCCACACACACATGCCCACACATACTTGAGCAACAAACAGCACATACACACAACCAATGAACCAATGTCGCTTACTGCAGAAGTGCAACTTATCTTTGCACAAGTACACACACATACTTGTACAGTGGTCACCCCCTACTTTGAGGCTAAGTCAGGGTAATGATTCAGTTCCTCTTTGCTTCCCTCAGAGAGTGTGTGTGTGTGTGTGTGTGTGTGTGTGTGTGTGTGTGTGTGTGTGAGTGTGTGTGAATGTGGATGTGGTCAGGCTCAGTCATCTTCCAGGCAGCTAAGAGGAAACCCACATCAACTGCCATATACCACACTCTAGGAATAGACTTGCCCAGTGCAGGCAGGAATGGAATGGCACGCCTGGCCTCACCCCTCCTCACACCGCCTCACCCGTCCTCAGGCCTCCTAGCGCTCACCCCTTCCTAGACCCACCTTCCTCGACCTCTAGTCTACTGCACCCCTTTGCTTAAACCCCTTGTAGAATCCCAGATCATTCATTCATTCATTCTTTTTGGTGTTATTTCCCCTTTTTCTCCCAATTTGAAATGTCCAGTTCCTTACGCACTACTCCTTATCACTGCTAACTCTCCTGGTGGCCTGGGAAGGGCTACAGACAGACATGTGCCCTCTGTGGCACAAGGTCTTGAGGGGTTTCGATGAGCTTTACTGGGAGAGCGTAACATGCAGGACGTTCATGCTATCCCTCCTTAAACCCTCCCCACTAGTCCCTAGTGTAGTGACGAGAACATGATCCCGAACACAGCCAGCTTTAGTTGTAGCACCACCATCTGTAATTGAAACTCAAGTCTCTGCTCCAGTCATTCATTTTTATCTGAGTTTTGTTCCTCAAACACTGCACCGATCATTCTGTTACAAGATGTGTATTTAAAAATCTGTGAGCTGGTATCACTTCATTGAAAACTCTGGTTATGGGCTAAAGTTGTGAGAGAGTTTCAGTTCCTCTGCTGTCTCTGTCTGCCTCAGCCTGTGACCTTGTCCTGCCAGCACACCGTGTCTCACAATCCAAAGGCTTCGCTTCCAGTGGAAAAAAGAAAATTGCTTTACGTACATTTGACCTCTCTGCCTAGCGGCGGTGGCAGCATCACCAAAGCATGGAAAAAAAGACAGAGATAAGACATAGAAGACCATATCACCTTATCTCTAGCCCTGTGAGCTTAGTCAGGCTCACCAGTCTGGACCTGTTAATATCACACTTGTACTTATAGTGCTGTTGACAGCTGTAACAAACAGCTGTGCTTATTTTTTGCAAAGTGACATCCTATATAATTGATTTAAGTTGTATTAAATTATTCCTGTATATCTGTTAAACTGAGTGACCAGAGTCTCTGACCTAAAGGATTTCTGTTTTATATTTTTCAGGTCGGCCAGTTCTGCACAGATTTTTCCAGAAACACTTGAACAATCATGTGTTCCCAAAGCTATTCCAAGGAGAGGTAAGAAAGTCATCTGTAGATTCGCAGAACATTATCTTCACCTCTTTCCCCTGTCGCCCACCTCGCCACCCACTTTCTAGAAACTGTATTCCCTCCAGCAAAGAACAGAGCCTGAGGTCGCGTCCCTTTAGACCTCTTCAAATGCCCCAGTATAAAGCTTCAGCAGGGAGAGCAGATTCCATAATAAATCTGTCATAGAGATTGATGCTGTGAGAAAAAAAGACAAATGACACAACTCAAAGTCGCGTGGGATAACTGCGACTTCTCCTAACCTTTGTCGTCAAGGTGGTACAAAAGCAGCAGTGTAGAAACAAAGAAAAGTGAGGCAGAAGAAGAGACAAGCAGATTGAAAGAGCAGTAAGGGTGACAGAGAGCTGGAATGTGTGGAGGGAGGAGGGAAGAGGGGGATAAGGGAGGAGAGAGAGTAGCCAGCACATTTCCCTTAATAAAAAGAAATTGGAGTCAAGTGATTATCAGCTGGTCAGAGTATGTTTGATCAATACGGTCACGAGGCCTCAGGTATGCAGAGCTAGAGACCGAGAAAGAGAGGAGAGAGAGATCAGCCATGCTTTCCTCCCTCTTTCCACTTTTCCTTTCTCCCCTCCTCTCCCCTCCTCTCCTGCAGTCACCTGTATCTTAGGTCGTAATTTATTAAGATTGGGTCAGTGCTCCCATTATGTGTCAGGCTAAGTGTTGGAGCCCGCATGGCGGTGGCCGCTGCCTGCCGCGCCTCAGGGCTAATGGGAAAGAATGACAGGAATCTGCAACTGATAATGCCACACTTGGAGATGTTCGTCAGCAGATAATCTCCCATATCCTTCCCCTCCCTCAGGCTCCTCTCCTTCTTCCGCTTGATCTCCTCCATTCGGTCCGCTACCACCATACTCTCCCTTCTCCTCTATCCTCGCACCATCCCACCTTCACCACTTTCTCTTTCCTCTTCTACGTCATTTTCTTTGCTCTTTTTCTCACTGCTCAACTTATTTCTTCCTCCTCTGACCCCTGGAAGTGTTTATAATGGCGCTATTTGTTCTTTCTCTTCACTCTTTCTTCAGATGGACTCAGCTGTGTCTGCAGAAGTGCGGAGTCTTCCCACCCAGGCATGACCGAACCGGCCGGCCTTCACGGTTCACGGCTCTGTGGCTGCTGTCAGTTGCTCAGTAGGCAGTGTAGATCCTGTGTAGCAATCAGCAGCTACATCTGGCTACTGGGTCTCCGACGGCTCTGCCTACTTCCCGGTCTAGCGTGCCCATTCCACTTCCTATTGGCTGGTGGCACATTCCAATCCTCTGATTGGCTGCGATGTCAGAGGGGCTCCATCCTGTGACCCCACAGACAGGATGTTCTCTGTGTCACAACTCCACAAGGGGCCCTTGTCAAGGCTTTTTGTGTTTTTTTTTTCACTCCTTCCTCTTCCGCCATTCTTCTTTTAATTCTCTCTCGCTCGCTCTCCCTCATGCTCTGTGAGGTCCTCTTTGTATTAAATGTCCTTCGTAAAAGCTATTTAAGTTAAACTTGTAAATATTCTACGGCCAAATGATTTTGCCAAAGGAAGGAAGTGTTAATTGATGTCTGCAGGAAGCCTTTGAGATGAAGAGACGTACCTTTGCTTTGTCCTGAACCTGGCATACAATGTAGATTTCTGTGTGGTTCAATTCTACAGCTACATTGTCTGCTGGGTTTCTGGCTAGCAATATAAGCAGCTGTTATGTAACCTCATCTCAAAAAGGTAAGTATTCATCTATTCTGTCAATGTGCCTCACATGCCTGACCCTGACAATTCAATAAAAAGGAAATGTTTCACATTAATACAACTGAGTGACTCGTGCTGTCGTTTGTCAGACTGAATATCACATTTGAAGGGAGAAACGGTTGAGCAGAATCTGGAATCTGCAAAATCTAAATTGATTCAGTGTTGCTTCTGCGTCCCTGGAGTTAACCCCGAGCAAGAGATGCCAAGAATATTCTAGTAGCTCAGCACAAAGCCGGGTCGTTGTCTGTCAGGAGGCTGTCAGACTGCTGTCAGACTGGCTCCTTATTAGTGGGACAGCACTGTCTTCCCTGCAGCCAACACACACAAACACCTGGGATTATACCAAAACTTCACATAAACCAACAATGCTTTTAGAAGACATTCGGCATCCCTACCTTAGTGTATAGAACATTTTCTGACACCTTATCCAAAGTCCATAGACCCCAAAAGCAACTTTAACATCCACAAGTTTGTTTTCACTTCACGAAGCATTTGAGGAAAACTCTGAGTCCAGTGTTTACTCAGATACACACAATTAAACTGTAATTAGGTGTGTCTCTGTCTGATTATTTCTGTTGGTAGTGTCTCTCAGGGGAGTCTTCTTTCCACACACACACTGCAAACTATGCAGATACGTACATAAATAAAGCAGCAGCCGTGCAGAGCCAGGTGAACTGGCTTTACAACATATATAGAGGGACTGAGACATACAAGAAACTGGAAAACAAGACATGATTCTACACCAAAGGATGAAGGAAATGACTGTGTATCCAGCAGGGATTCAGCATGCCGTCCGGTTCTTGTCGCTGCCCTGCAGCAGTTCTCTGGAAATACAGGTGAAAATTTAATGAGTGTCCACAGCTCAGACAAGAAAAGAAACTGAGGCAAAGCTCCCTCACAACAGCAGGCCTTTTGAATAACTGAGATTTTTTTCTTTCATCAGCAAATCAAAGACATGAATGAGTTATTGGTCACTGCAGTTATTCTCTCCATACTGGCTTAGAAAGCAGGAAACGGGGGACAAATTAAACGTTCCTCATTATAGTAAAAATGCGTTCTAAAATTCAGCTGAAGCTAATATGAATAAAGCTGAAACAATTAGTTGATTAATTGATTAATAGATTGACAGAAATATATAAACCCAAATTTCAAACATTCACAGTGTGAATATTTGCTGCGTTTCTCTGTTTTATGTCATTGTGAACTGAATCTCTTCAGTTTTAGTCTGAAATTTTACGGACTAAACAATTAATCGATGATGAAAATAATCAATAGTTGCAGCCCTGAATAGGTCTCAGCAGTCTGAGTTAGTCAAATCAAATCTTCCAAAGATAAAGCCTTTGTGTTACTATCTCTCCTGTCTGTCCAGGTGACTGGACACCAAATCCGTGACATGCGAGCTGTGATTTGCATGTGAGCAGAGCTCGCTAATCACTTTTGTGAAATGTGCCCCGAAATACAAAGAGACTTACAAGACTGTAATTTTGTCAGATATCCACTTGGTTTGAATATATGGACAGGAGGAACAATTACAGCCACCAATAGTTCTTTAACGTACACACAGATGGGCATACGAGTAATGTGTTAAGATTGACTCGGAAACATGTGAACCAATCTTCAGATAGGAGGTTTTCAATGGTAATGGCCACTGAAACACTCACAAGCTGCACAAATACTGACACATAAAGTGGACAGTTCTGCCTTTCACATGTCAGCTCAAGAAAAATATTTGCATAAAGGTTTTGCATGTAAATAAAGGACTTGACCTGGTTTCAACAGTAAATAAGTAACTATTTTCCTGCAGAGATGACACATTTCAAATACGATTTAATGTCTGTTATGAATACAGTCTTAGTGATAAAATGCTTCATATCTACTGGAACTTGATACGAAGATTGTTAATATAATATCGCCCAAGTTACAGCAGAAATCGCCTCATAAATGTGGCTTTATAGGATGAAACACGACGCCTGTAGCACCTCTGGGTATAATTATAATGGATTTGCATTTATTATGAATTCGCTCTATATCTCCGACACTGAATTGTTGGACTCATTTTCATCAAAACAGGTCTTGTCTGTCTTACAACTCAAGCCCTCAAGTTCAGCCACACAGATCCTGTTTTTGTGACAATATTACAAGAGCTGAGCGAATCCATCAGGACCCACTATCAGAATCCCAACAATGCAAGTGGTTGCTAATGGCCCGTAATGGGAGGGGTGTGTGGGCGCTTTATTGTTGCTTTGATAAGCTGTTGATGACGTGCGTGGTGCGAGGACTGCATGCACAGTCAGAGTGCAAAACAACAGAATGCTGAGAAGAAGAGTGATGATGAGAGGAAAAAAACCTGTGAAAAAAAGAGAAAATAAAAGAGAGACTGAGCCATCTGTCTTCCTCTATCACACATATATAAACGCTTTCAAGGAGGACAGGGTGGAAGGTGAAGGCGCTGTCATTTGAAGGTGGCATCAGCGATGTCAAGCGCCTGTCGTGCCTGCGTCACCGCTGTAATAAATTATCGTAGAGTGTCACGTAATGACCTCTGCGGAAGGGCTTTCCCCATCAGCAAGCCTACACATGCAGAAAAGCCCAGCAAGCTGCATGCTGCTAGGCTCTGTAGCGTACGGGGGTCACAAGGAGAGAGTTAACACTTCCACCCCTGACAGTGGAAGAAAAAAAGTGGAAAAATGTCTCTGTAACCATGAAGGTTTTGTTACTTTAGCCCCTCACCACAAACATTTATTCAAAATTCAGACAGTCTCTGTTTGTGGTATCATCAGCAGACCCAGCAAATGCCTCAAAACAACATTTGTTTACTTTCAAGTTACAAAGCCCTCTAGCGACCATGGGAGTTACGACTCTCCGTCTGTCGGGAGCGCAGGAGGAGGTGGCCGTTGTCGGCGTTGTTGTAGAGCCACAAAGTCTGCAGAGGGAGGAGGTCGGGATGGTTGGATGGGTCAACTAAATGTGGCGCTTTGACAGGAGAGACTGTTGTTCATTTGCCCATTTCCGTAAACGCTGGTTTCTTTTAACATGACCACCACCATTACGTGACCTTAACCAAGTTGTAATTACAGTAGCCGTGACGACGAAGGTACCCTAACCTTAAAAAAGTCATTTTAACGTAAACCACAATGTTTCTCTAACCTTAACAAAGTACTTATTTCAGCCCAAACCATGATCTTTCCCTAAGCCTAACCAAATCAATATTTTGCCTACACCTAACCAAACCTTAACGTTAGTGGTGTCACATCATAAAACAGTTTAAAAAACGTGAAAGAAACAATAAAATGATTTAAACACCTTCTGATAATGTGTTAATCTTAATCTGCTGGATATGTTGCATTTGAGATTTCAAGGTTCGGTTTGTTCTGCGTCATCCAGAATGCTGGTGCACGATGCCGAGATGAGGCGGAAATGAAGCAGAGCTGAGAGAAAATTATTGTTTAAGTTGTTTTTTCTCAGGTGGTCCCAGTTTGAGGTATGAACTCGCAACCCCGAACACATCACTGTAAAAGCACAGTCCTTGCGCTGAGCTTGTGTCACATCCCTCAAGGTCTGTGAGTCATATTGAACCGAGAGCTGTGTAGAGGTGGAAGCAGGAATAGCTCCAGAAACATTTCTCATTGTGCAAAGTACTTTCCAATGCCACAGAGTCTCATTCAGGCTTTCTACATTTTAGTATAATACAATTATAAGTAAGGTTAAAAGATTAAAGAAACACAGATTTGCTTTCACGTTTCACCGGCAGTGATAAAACGAGGCTCCGCTCGAGCTGAAAGGCTTCATTTCTCTAAATGTTACAGTCTTGGATGAAGTTTGGCTCCTTTTACAACCAGATCCTCTCTGCCGGTCACACTAAGTGAGTAACAAGATGGTTTTCACGGTCCAGGTAGAGACCGCACGTACGAGGATGATAGGGTGAAGGAGGAGTTGTGGTTCCAGTGTGCTCTCTTCAGGTCAGAGACTGTAGCTTTTCGTTAGCGTGCGTAGGTTAATTCCCTTACTGTATCAGTATTTATATGTATGTGTTTTTATTAAACATATACATTAGAAACGCTAAGAAAAGAAGTGTTAAAGGTTCTGTATGTAACATTCAGAGAATGCTTGTTAACAGTGACACCTGTGGCCGTCAAGTCAACTGCAGTCAGCATCCTGTTGCTCGCGCCCGTGCTCGCCCTCCGTAGGCGCGAGCCAGCATCGGCCAAAACCGTGACGTGACGCACACGAGACTGAACGTGATTGACAGGCATCATGTTGAACGTTGTTAAAAAAAATGTTGATGTTAGCCAGCTTTATCAATCGCTGTTTGTCCAGCTTTCACAGAGAGGCTCAGCAACGTCAGCAGAGCTACATTAGCTGGATGAAAACACTAACGCTGAGTGAACCAGACTGAATATTATAAATGAGACGTGTTGATGTGTCGACTTGTGAGTCTGTGTTGTGGTGTGTGCCGGTCGTTTGTTGGTGTTGATGATGAAAGGACGATGATGTTGACGTATGACCCCAAAATAACAGACTTTGCTGTGATTTAATTGCAATAAACGGATCAAAACAAGGCTGAAATAACTACATCATGATGCTGATTTGTAAAAAGTCTGAATTCATGCTCTGTCAGGTCTGTCTGCAAAACGACAAGTAAACAACTTTTAAAACGCTTGTTTTCTGAATGGAGTTCGGATCGATCAGGGCTATGCTAACGTTGTAGCTGCTCCATCAACATTTAAAATAACGTCATTTAAATTCAGTATAAATATGAAGAAGTATCATAGAGCTAACGTTAGCTAGTGCTGCACACTGTTAGCGCTGAAGAGAAAGTCTCATTTTTTAAGTTATGTTACAACCTGTTCACACACTGGCAGCAACAAACAATTAAAAAACGCTTAAAAAACCCTTAATACATGTAAATTGTTACATACAGCCCCTTTACTTCTTCATGTGGAGGTTTAAAGTTCCATTTTTACCCAAGTGGATATTCATTCACTATTCATTATTATTGGAAACTTTGTCCTCCGTATATGTTAAACTGTGCTTGTCTGTAAACAAGTTTTCAAAAACTCTGGGTTATCCTCGCAGTTTAATTGGAATTAATTAATTGGAAATTTACTAATTGAACCTGTCTCTGTTTTCCTTCTTTACCAGGAAACTTGCTGGAAATTGTTCTTAAACTTAAATACATAAATATACATTTTGTTACAAAAGAATTCACAAATACAAAAAAGGCACTTAAATAAAATGTACAGGCGGCCACGGAGTTAATGTGCAGACCATGAACGTGACTCTCCCCAGTTTGCGTCCAGCCGGTACTTGTGCTTAACTTGATTTTTTCATTTTTCTGCTACTTTATACTTCCACCATTAGAATTCAGAGGGAAATGAAGGGTTCATTTTCCTGAATCATGTTTTTTTATGCACTCACAGGGAACATCAGTCAAACTGGTGTTGGTTTATTCATTTATCTGTTGCAGATGAACTAATATTGTACTTTTTACTCCGCTGCATTTATTTAATAACTTTAGCTACTTGTTACTTTAAAGATTCAGATTATTAATGCAAAATATAATCAAGAAACAAATGATGACGATTTATTATTATAGGTTAAGATAAGACTTCATTGATCCCCAGGGGGAAATTCAAAAGCTACCCAGCAGTATATGAAGTAATTAAAATGAACTCCACCGTTACCAGCTGCAGCATTAAAGTGATGAACACATTAATGCATCAATGATCATAATCCAGCAATATAAAATGTATGATTCTGAAGTGGGCCATTCTGCATAATAAGTACATTTACTTTTGGTTCTTTGAGTATATTTTGATGTATTTCTGCACGCTGTATTACTACTTTTACTTACTTTAGTACTTCTTCCACCACTGGTATTACAGCAGCTAGCAGTCAGAAACATGAAATAAATGTGTGGTTTCAGTGGGGGGTAAAGATTCAGAGGATTGTCCTGACTGTTTTTGGGTGTGTGTCATGACATCACGATGAACCTCACAAACAAAATACCAAAAGCGAAAAAGAAAGAGGAGGAAGGAAAGGAAAACACGGAGATAAAGATGAAGGAGATGAAGAGCTGTGAGATATAGAAACTTGTAAATATGTAAATAATTTCAAGAATTTCCTTCGGGATTAATAAAGTTCTATTTTATCTTAATTGCAACCAGGTTTGGATTTCATTTCATTTGAAGCCAGCACCTCTAAACTCAGCGAAAACCAGTGGATTGATATTCCTGATCAGTTTATTCCTCCTCCGTCTTTGCTCCAGACACAAACATGATGACGCAGCGAAAAAAGGATTGGAGATAAACAAACATGGTTGCCCACATCCGCGTCTAGATAACCATCTATATAGACAACCACTACAAGGGCTGAATGTGAATGTATCTGATACTTGGTGACGCACGCTGAATCATGACAGTTACGTAAAACCGTAAGACAAAACTGGTGACTAAACATCTCTTGGAAGATGATATCCCAGATCGTGGACTGGAGAGACCAGTAATTACTGCAATGCAATGTAGGCTTTGCATACTGTGCCTGTCTCTACTTTGGTTTGACCACACTTCACCAGAAATTCAAACTGTTGGTGAGCGAGGCAAATCACAGCATGTTCACCACTCCATTATCTCATACCAAACCTGGTGACTCACCAGGCAGAGGAGGAACCTACCACAGAGTTTGGTGCGAAGGCGTCCCAGCAGCCTGACCCGACTGGAAGGCAAAGTGGACAATACACATTTCTGACTTACCCCAAACAAAAAAGGTAGCGGGGGGGGGGCAGAAACTGACGAACACACAGCCCTGTGTCACCTCATAAAGAGCTGAGGTGAAACCAAAACCTCCAGGTCCTGTTCCAGAGGTAAAGCAACCTCATTCAAAATTACATTTTTGTGTAATAATGCAGATTACCAAAACCTCGCTCAAGAAAATATTGTGCCGTTCACTCAATGTGTCTGTAGGGATGGTAAAAGGAAAAAAAAAGATGTGTTATTGTTTGTTCAATTTTTCTATTAAGCGCTCCTTAACAAACACAATTTCCCACAAGTATACTAAAAAGACTGTTTCTTTAGAAAACATCCACTTGATTTGACTTGCTTAGACTGCTGAAGCCTGATTCTAACTTCAGATAAACTCCATTTTTATAAAGGGATCTCTTAATGGTCAGTATGAACAGGTGTGCACCTGACTTGTTATAAAACAGACTTGGAAAACTTTTCTTGCTTGTAGAAAAATGTCTCAAGTTTTACATTAATGTGACATTTTGTAAGAACATTCTTTGTTTGCTTTCCGACGCTCCCCAGGACAGTCAGAGGTCAGGGTTCACTACACAGAAGAGAAGAGATTCACCTCATTGATCAAGGACTCGTCAGCGGGGTAGGTGAAACATGATTCCCACTAACTTTTTGTCTACTTCTGTAACAACGTTGGGCATCTCTGTGAAAGACATGAGCCGAGTTTAACCTCTTATGACCTGGATGTTAAGCGGTTAACAGGCGGAGTTCCATCACACGACTCCAACACTAAGCTGTTGATGTCAGAGAGGGTGTGAATGTGTATCAGTCTCTGGTTCTGAGGAAGGTCGTGTTTTGTATGTTTGCATGTTGAAGGTTAAATCCTGCCTGTGCGGGCTGTGCAAACCCCCTCTTGTGTGGTTGATAGGTGTTGTCAACAGTTTTACCATCATTTTAAATCAGTGCAGAAGGAAGTTATCTTTAACAGCACATTGAAAAATGGGTGACGATTTTCTGTCTTTACCTGTGGCCATGGTACAAAGACAATAACTCTCAAGGTGCCCTAATAAAGAAGATAACACAAAATGCATTACAAGGTATCCGAATATAAAAAATATAGTAAAAAAGTTTGAGGCAAAAAAGTATTTTCTATCTTGTGACACTGGAGTGTATTAACGTGCTTACATTCACCAGAGGAAAAAAGAAGATGTATATAAACTCTCATCTATCTTTCAAAGTGTGTTTGCTGTCAGTGCAAACTGCTGCTTTGTTAGTTTAATCGGTGAGCTCACTGTACAGCATCAGTTTTATTGTTGTGGTTTCCTGCAGTTCAGGGACGTGTTCACACATTTTGAGAGGAAGCATCTCAGTTGAAACACACCCCAAACCACAAACCAGGGGGGCTGTTCAGTTATATACCTTTCACACTGATTTAGATCGATGCTTACACAGAAATGAGCACGCTTTGTGGTCGTGAAGTGACACAATAATCCACTGATATGATCTCACACTTTTAGTCAGATACAGATATATAGATATGTACACCATCCATCTTTATTTCTCTCCCAAAGTCAAAGTCAAATTCGCTTTAATGCCATGACCATGTTTAAATACATATTTCTGGATAGATCACTGGACAGAGCCTCAGTTTGAAGTGACTTTAACATCTCTTGTTAAGTCACAGAGCTCTGATAAAAAATAAGGATGTCCTAATCAAGTCTTTTAATATTGATTATCTGCCAAACAAATCCAATATTTGTTTTTGTAGATTTCTTTCCATCATATTACAGCTGCACACCATACTGAGGCTAAATTAACATTCATTTAAGTACAGTAAAATGATTTAAATAATCAGAACAGCAGAGCTGCTTTAATAAAAGAAAGTTGCAGGTGTCAGACAGTTTCTCTTCACCTCCAGTTTGAACTAAATACTGAAGTTCAGCTGCAGATTTTGAACCAACAGCAGCACCCAAGAGTTCTGTTTCACTTGAAGGTGTCTTTCATGTTTTGCATTGCTTTCAGTCTGGCTGTCTTGTAAAGGTGTACAGAGACGTCTTCATCTGTTTCTGTATCTGTTCAACCAACAAAATTATCTAACCTATTAGATTGTCTGTTATTCATTGGCAATGCAATTGTTGTTCCTTTCAAAGCATCAAATTGATTTAATATTGGCATCTAATGAATTATGAAATATATTTCCACATCCTCATACTGTACTTTTCATCTCTCTCTTTTTATTTTTAACTAAACTAAGTTTTATTAACTGTCTGAACATCAAACTTTTTTTTTTTGCCTGTTTTATTTTATTTATTTATCTTTTCCCCCTCCTGAACTAAGTTTGGATAGACTGCAAACCACCTGAACCCCACCACCACCACCACCACCAGCCCTAAACTAGCTGGGGGGCACTGACCAGTCAGCTTGAACGAGGAAAATGAAGCTTTTAAAGAATTTCTCATTAAGCAGCAAAGGGTGAGGGTCAGAATCGAAGCCTGAGCCGCTGCGATAAGGACGCAACCTTAATGGCACAAAGTGAGTTATTCATAACTTACAGAAACACTGTGTGCAATACTCCACCTTCCCCTCTCTCTGTCACTGTCGGATCGACAGGATTCGGATTCGGGTTCATCCCTAGTGTCTTGCTCCAATGTAGAAGGGGTGGGGGGGCTTTTACATGTGGGTGCTCAGGGGCCCATTGTCTCAGAATCCGTCCATGAGTGCTGCCAAAGCATGTCGTACAGGGTTTACAGTGTATATGTCACTGTAAGTACAATCATTCAAAATGTAAACCTTGTACATTCTGCTTTGACAACATGTATTTAATTATGGTCCAGCCACTGAAGTCAATTTTAATTGAGAGAGCCGGCAGCAGAATTTGTACAGGAATTGTTTCTACTTTAACATCATGCAAGTTCTGATTGTTTCAGACTGTGAGTACTGTACACACACACAGCCTCTGCCACCTCTACAGCCTGAATGGAATAAGTCACTCATGCATGCTGATGACTGCGTCAACCTTGGTTCACTGATACCGTCCTAAAAATAGTAGCCTCTTCATTGGCCTTCATCGTGCAGGTGACACACAGGGAGACGTACGGCCGCACCAGGTGACCCCCGGGTATTTCTGTTGCGACAAGGAGTCAGAGGTGAAGTGTCAGCTACCGGCAGTCCGCGACAAGTCTTTACATCTGCTCTCACATCAGCCACTAAGTTTAGCTCGACATGCACACAGTCAGAGAGGGCTGCGAGAAACACCGAGACAAGCACGAGATCGGCATTCTGGTTGGACTCCATCCCGCTGAAGCCGATCTGCGGGAAAACCCTGACGACGCAAAAACCCAGCACGTTCCCTGTCATGTCAGACAGATGGACAGACAGGCAGCTGACCTCACGCCACCACAGCATGTGACATGCTGGGCTAGAGGACCAGCCAGTGTCAGGGATGGACCCTGTCAAGGGGACAGCATTGTGAAATAAGGGGGAGATCTCTCTCTCTCTCTCTCTCTCTCTCTCTATCTCTCTCTCTGTCTCCCCTCCTTTAGCTTCAGTATTTCACAATGTGAGAGACGGAGAGAGATGAAGCAGCTGAGAGGATGCAGGGTTAAAGGGGGAGTGAGTGAACCAGCAGAGAACAGCAGAGATGGCATGATGGAAATGAAGAGCACATGACAGGAGGTTGGAAGTGTCTCTCTGCTCCATTTGTTCTGTATGTGTTTGTGTGTGTGTGTTTGCACACTTGTGTGCTGAACAATGTTGAGGCCCCCATTTACCTTGGTAATGACATTATAAGCACCTGACTGCCACGATGATTGACACATAGTAGCAGACTTTACTCCAGAGAACGGGGGCGGGGAGGGGTGTCTCAGGGGGCAGCTAAGTGTTTTTTTCACAACATTGATCCTCCTGTAACTCCTTAAAGCAAATCAATTCCTTCTGCACACGTGGACAGGCAGCATATATGTATTTTTTATTTGAACAGGGTGGCTTCACAGAACCAGAGTCTGATCTGATGGCCTCTGAGCAGCTCACTGCAGCAGCTGGGGATTAAGTGCCTTGCTGAAGGGCACCTCGGTGGTGGTAACGAGGGAGGGGCTGCTCGTTAAACTTCTCACTCAGCTTTATCCTGCTGGTCCAGGGATCAGGGCTTGGACGATCATAGATGAGAAAATATTTAAATTCTCAAGTTTAATTCAAAGTTTTCTCATAAATTATCTCCTGAATGCCATCCTGTATTCACACTTAGTCAGACTCAAGCAAGTTTTAAATATTGATTAGTCTTCGCATCACTTTTGTCTTCATGTTCTGAGGCTATTTGGACTTCATGAAGTGCTGCATGCTGCATACTTTACATTACATTTTTAAGTTTTCTATAAACCCTACCAATACCAACTGAAGACATAAAAATCAAACCGCAAAATAGACAAATATAAACCAAGAATACAAAATAATAATTATTGTTTCTTAATGTAGGATTTCCAGAAGTACAGACAGTGTAAGGATGTTATATTAAATCCAAAATATAATCAAAGTGCAGCAGCAAAACGTGTGACTCAGTCCGTCAACCACTTTTTTTCAGACTAATTTGTAAAAAAAAATATTGGATGGATTACCATGAAAATTTGCACTGACATTGATGGTCCCTGGAGGATGAATCCTGCTGACTTTGGTAATCCTCTGATTTTTCATCTAGCGCCACCTCGAGGTTGACATATTTGGTTTAAAGTTAAATATCTCAACAACTACAGGACTGATTACCATTATATTTGATATTCTCATTCATGTTCCCCTCAGGATGAACTGTAATAACTTTGTTGATGCTCTGGTGATCCATTTAGCGCCACCATCAGGTCGAACTTGAGTGATCAGCAGATGTCAT
>NTHP01000204.1:755260-768369 GCA_003416845.1 Oplegnathus fasciatus | reverse complement strand
CATTATACCTGCTGATCATCACATTCAGAGCATGTTAGCAAGCTGGCGAGCACCGCTGTGCCTCGCAGATCTGCCAGCGTCTTGTATTATATATTACGTGATTAAAAATACTTCTTGTGCTTTAAAATAAATAAATAAAGGTTGTCGTTGCTTCACATTTTCAGCAAAGAAAAGATTTCAATAATTGTTGTACTGCATCACTCACTTTTGTCTCTGGATAAAGAAGTTGTTCAACACTATTTTGAAATTACAGCTTCTTTCTTCTCTCTACACAGCGTGTAAACCTTATAAAAGCCCTCCAGCCACACAACAGGATATCCAGATTTAATGCAGTCCTTTAGGTTTGAGTTGGAGAGCACACAATGAATCTATAAGGCATTGCTTCCAAAATATAATAGATCACAATTCAATTTTCCTATATGAATCCTAAAAGTCTTTTTGGCCACGGCTGTCACTCTCATATTCCTTATTTGAAATAGCTACATTTCACAAAGGTGAAGAGGCGCGCTGAACAGCCATTTTGCTGCATGAACACTTTGATGATGTGTATCGTCATTCGCTCTAATGCTTTTTTCGGGCACGGAGTTGACGTCGAACCAAGAGACTGATGAGTCTGTGGACTTGTTCCTGCTGTGAGTGAAAGCTTTTCTGCGTGGGAGAGTTGCTTTCTTGTCTCTTAGAGCCCCTTTCCTCACCCCCGTCCCTCCTCTCCCCTCTCCTTCACTCTCCCTTTTCTCTCCCGACATACTGGCTTAGAAATGAGGAGTAAGTCCCACTGTTTCAAGAGGTTTGGAATTAGTTTGTCTCCTAGCAACAACCCGTACAATACAACATGGTTTTGTGTGAGACAGAGACACAGTGTGAGAGTGATGTGTGTGTAAGAAGTGTGAGAGACTTTGGGAACGGGTTGATCTGCGTGAGTGTGTGTGTGTGTGTGTGTGTGTGTGTGTGTGTGCCCATGCATTAATCAGCTGAGCACACTTTTTCCACTGTCGTACATGTTTGGTGGGTTTACTCTCATGTGGAAACCTGTTCCACTCCACGCGTTGTCTCCCTCCGTCCTCCGTCCTTCAACACACACACACACACACACACACAAACACACACACACACACACACACACACACACAGGCACAGATACATTCTTCATTCACAGCGGACAGCACTTCCTCCCTGGGTTGACGTTACATAAGCGCTAAGAAGCTGAATGGAAACTGGTGATAAGCTGGTGTTTTATCACGAGGACAGAGGCAGTGACCATGAGAGTCTGGGTGGGACACACTGTCCGTGGGTGTATAAATGGGGGAGAACATCCTCTAAACAACCACCCCCCTACACCCACCACCACCCACATGGCCGCCATGATGTCACCAACCCTGGCTTTTGGCTAAAATGTAGGTCACAACCTGGAAAACCTCCCCAAAAGACACCGCAATTAAAACTTGACTGGGACAAATGTACACTGATGTATAAATGACAATACATAAGTAAAGTCTTTCAACATATTTTTGGGTCACTTCCTCCTTCCTCTGAGTGACTTACTGCTCTCTGATGTAGCTGAAACAGAAGGCTTTTTTTTTTTTTGCTGGAAAGGAATGGGTTAAGCTGCCATAGCTGGAACTGTGAAATCTGAGAAGTGACGGAAGAGGGAGAAGGAAGGGGAGATTTCTGGGGACCAAAGAAAAAGAGGAAGACCCAGAGCGCTACCCTTTGCCCTCCTCCTCTCTGACAGCTCTTTGCCTCCCTGCCGGTAGCACAGCTCTCTTGTCCTTTCTGTTTTCTGAGTCTGTTGTTGAGTGGCAGCCACCTCTTCCTGGGTTTAGCAGAGCTCCTCTGAGCTTGGAAGCAGCCCGCGAGTCGTTTTCATGCACAAGACTGAGCGCGAGCACCTGTGCCAACGTGTGTTTGTTCGGCTGCTTTTTTAGAGGGGGACTCTTTTTACGGTTACACCGCTCCAGACAAGGTTCTTTCCCTCCTGGTGTTAAAGCTCAGCAGTAAGCGTTTCCCATTTCCTGTGCAGCGCTGAATCAGCCTCCAAGAATGTACGAGCACTGACTCACACTTCCTCCTGGATATGACAGAGCTTCCTCTCCTCCGCCAACTGATTTAGCCTTTCTCTCCTCCCTCCCTCCACCCATCTTCCTTTCACTCCCACCGCCACCACCCCCACCCCCAACCTCCCAACGTCCTTCCTCTAACAGTTGAAGGTTTGAGAGGCAACCCAGAGTGGAAGAAGTGACTCCCGGCTCGGCGTGCATGTCTGTTTGCTAAAAGGCAGAACATTGACCGACTGAAGCAGGGCACTGAGGAGGGATAAGTCACTCGTCTCAGTCATCAAGCATCTGAGTCATTTGAATTTAATTTGTCCTGTCTATATTTAGATGCTTCAGTCTGGCCTTATAATCATTCATAGGAGCAGAACAGATGGGTCTCTGTTGCATCGTTCAAGCTCACAACAGGTCCACCGTTAGTGTCTCCTGGGCAGGTGAACTGCAGTTCAACTCTTATTAAAACAATTAAATTAAATGAAATTACAAAGCAACTAAATAATTCATATTATACTGCACACTTAGATGAGGGATTTCTCATTTACCTGAAGTGATATCAAGCTACACAGATTTGTCCAGGTGTTTAGACATCTGTCTCTGAGGCTCCTGCCTCCATGACACTACAATGAAGGTGAATAGAATTTTATTTGTGGTCCTCACAGCACTGAAGAATCACATTTAAACAATCCAACAACGTGTTTCCTGAAGCAATCTAACCATAAAACCCCTCACAGTGAGATCTGTGCAACCAGGATATTGTTTTTGGAAGAACAAATCTTTTAAACGCAACTTTTAGCACTACTAGCAACATTACATTCACCTCCATTCAACCTACTCAAATAAAACCAAAACTATGCATGGCAAGATACCACCAAGACCAAATGAGAAAATGTGATTTCTTTTTTTAAGCGCTTTAAGCCACGCAGTGTAACAGGAGCTCACATTCGCTATCATTACAGTTTGTAGCAGTGTGTTCCAACAAGTGCACCCTTGAAGCTTAGAGATGTCAGAAATCACACATCCAGGTCAGAGTCGGTGAAAATGTTTTGTCAGAAGAAGAGCCCAGAGTGTCACGCAGGATGACAGAATTGGTAAATGGAAAAGAAAATTAGCAAAAGATTTTATATTCCTCACAAAAATGTGCATTTTCTAAATAAATTCATTCTTTCATTTCATAAATTCTTTTTAAAATTGCCTTTATTTATTTATGTATTGATTATTCATTCCTAAGTCTATTTATTAATCCCTTATTCTTTTGTCTGATCAAATATCCATTCAGAGCAAAGCACATCTGTCTGAATAAAACTCTGAATATCAAAGTTAAATTAATCGGTATGACTCTGAGATCTTTTTATAAAGTAAATCATTTATTGTCATATAAAGAGTGCTGAGTTAAAGGAGCACTCCATTGCCCCCCTCAAGTTTACTTTACTCAGCTTTACTTGACTGACACTAAATATTACTCGTGTCAAGGTCAGAGTATCCACTCCAACATGTCCATCCCTTTGTAACATAAGAAAGTTTTCAGTGATTTGACTTACAATGGAAAAGAGTCTCAAAGCAGGCTTATATATACTATAACAGTATAAAAATGTTGTTTTGCTTTCTTCCTGAGAGTTTGATGAGAGGATTGATACCACTCTCATGTTTGTACATCAGCAGCCAGCAGCCGGTTGGCTTAGCTTAGCGTAAAGACTGGAAACAGGGGGAAACAGCTAGCCTGGCTCTGTCCAAAGCTAACAAAATCCACCTACCAGCACCTGTAGCGCTCACTAATTAACACGTTAACAATATCATGTTTGTTTAATATGAATAAAAACCAAAGTGTCACCGTTCAGAAGTGGCTGCTCCCGTAAAGAAATCCATACAACCCTCCACAAAAGCCACCTCGGATTAAACAGACCAGAGATAACATGATATTTAGTGATCTTTAGAGGTGCTGGTAGGTGGATTTTGTTACCTCTGGAAAGAGCCAGACTAGCTGTTTCCCTGTTTCTTTATGCTAAGCTAACTAACCGGCTGGCTGTAGCTTTATATCTACCATACCGACATAAGAGTGATATGATCTCATCTAACTCTCAACAAGAAAGCAAATAAGATGATTTCCCAAAATGGTGAACTGTTGCTTTAAAGAAAAATAAAAAAACAGAATTACTGATTTTAGAATTTACTGAACAAAGTAAGTTTGTCTGCCTTATAAAAGAAGTTGAAACCCAACTGTTAACTAACTGTGAAGAGTCCCTTATGTGTTACCCGCTGTGTATGCAGACAGGATATACAGCAGGACCCTGACACCTCTCTGCCACCTTTCACCTCCCATCAGCCCCATCTGTAAAAGTAGGCCATTCCCTGACTACTCAAGTGTGAAACGGAGGTCTTTTTCTGTGAGCACAGTGGAAAGTTTACCTTGTGACCAAGGTGTGCTGCTGTGCTGATTATGCAAACATCCCACAGCCAGCAGGAGCCTGTACACACACCCACACGCATGCATGCATGCATTCACCTGACTCACGTATGACGTCACGTGTGACAGGTGCCTCCGTGGATACAGCAGGACCTGAGGCAGCAAAGGTGCGTTTGTGTGTGCGTGTACGTATGCGCTCTTTGAGTTGTTTGCGGTGTTTACACATAACAGTGCGATCGTTAGAGAGTGTATCACGCGTCAGGGGAACTGGGAAACAGCGAGCACTAAGAGGAGCTGGTGATGTCACTCAGTCATAACCAAGGAAAATGTTGTGCAATACCTGCGTCATCCTGCACCAGGACAACAGCAGGTCGAAGCTGGGAGCCGGCTGGTCAACCTCTAAACAACATCTGTCATATGGAGCCTGCGGGCAGCACAGAGGCAGCGGTGTAGTGCTGCTGGTTAGTCAAGGGCCAGTGACTTATACTGCATTAGTAGGTGGAAAGCACCGTACTGTCCAGCAAAGCCAGATAATCTGATGACTGTTGGAGGCACTTCAGATGACCAAATATTGTGGTATGTTTGTAAAAGGAAGTAACACAACCCCAAATTCAGCTGGCTTTCCTGTATGTGCTCGCCGCACACATGCACGTGCACACACACACACACACTTGTCCTACTTTGAAAGAGACAATGATCGATTCTGTCTACTCCAGTCAATGTGAAACCAATCTTTGTGTTCATTTCTCTCCTCTTTGGATGAGGCCAGGCCAGTCGTGAGTCACCCAGAAACGATGCCCTGCAGCATTCTGGCCCAGTGTCCCAACCAGAGCTAAACTTCTGGGTCTTGGGCAGGTGAAATGATGCGATGAGATTATGTTATGTGTACAAAGTCTATAAAAAGAGTTCTTTCATTCACATCCGTTGGAGCGGCGGAGTTTCCCTCGCTGCCCAGGTAGCGGAGCACCTGTCGGGGAGAACGTTGCTTTATGACTTTAACAAACAGAACATCAAATCCACCTGATTTTTCTTGCTGCCCATTAACAAAATATTTCTAGATGTTTATTTTTTTTAAATCTGCTCCTCAATCAAGTCACCATTACTCATGATCTTTATCACTCGTATTCAGAGCGTTGACCTTTCCCTTAGTTTATTTTGTGTGACGTTCCGTATGTTCATGGCATTCAAATGTGACAAAAATATGACTAAATGGCGCCACTGTGGGCTGATTTAACCACTGTTTCAAATTAGCAACGTGAACCATCAAATGGCTGTTAGATTGACCTCTCTGCTGATTGATGACTGTCGGAAGAGTCATGGTGACTCAAGCATAACACGGGAAAGAATTTAAAGATTTTGGACTCTTGCCCAGAGTGCCAGTTGGGTTGCCATCTGCATTTTGCAGAGGCCTCCCTTCAAATCCTGCCTATATGAGAATCATTTCACAGATCACAGAGACATATAAGTCGGAGGACTGTTATCTTGGAAGCGGGGGAAGCCAACTTTAAGGAAGGGGTTGTTTTCATGTGGACATCGAAGTCGGGCTGACAGCATTTGTGGACACTGCCACCATGTGGCTCCCCTCCAACCTGAGAGCTTCATTACAACCAACAGTGAGCAGAGGAGAGTGGTTCCTGCTTCACTATCAACAAAGACTCTGGTTAGATATAAGACGAACTGTATAGCTGTGTAAGATGAAAATTAAATATCAGCAGTTGGGAAATTGCTTCTGATAGAATTTAAATTCAAAAACTTACAGCAATGATGTTGTTATGGTGCAAAGAATAAGTAAATACTGTGAATATTAAAGATATTAAATATGTAGAGTATTAAAACTGAAACACAGGTTCAAATCAGAGCAGCAGTGTGCAGCTTCGTCATTCAGTTTCAATAATAAATGCACACACACGAAGATTTCTTCTGTGCTTCAGGATGGAGAACAGGGACAGTACATATCCTGGTAATCCCTTTTTATATGGTTAGAATGGCTACAACCAAAGAGAATTTAAATATATTCATGGACACTGATGTTCATTTATTTATAAGTGTTTAGGACCAATGAATGACACTGAGTCAAATTGCTGTGAAAACTAATCAGGTTTTTCATGTCACGCATCAAACCAGCAATAATCTCGTCAAACATTCATCGGCATCAATCTTCAGTCTAATTACTAAATTATTATTCAATAATGTCAGATTTAGATATTTCTTTGCTCTCCGTTTCAGTTCTGTGAGAGTAAGATCATCTTATGCTAATTTCATTAATATTAAGAACGTATTATTAATATGTGGTGTCAACAGAAGCCTTCTCGCTGGGAAAACCACAACCAACCACAACAGCAGCAGAATGAGCAGCTACATAATTTCCCCCTGTACATTTTTAAACTATGATTCAGTGCTGAGCTCAACGCCCACTAATTCAACCTCCTGTTCTAATAGTTAATTTACAACAGGAAAAAACATTTCAAAAAATGTACCATGGAGTTTTCCAGCCGCTTGATAAGGGACAATGGTAATGTCATGTCTGCCACATGCCAGGGTGACAAATCCTCTTCATTTCCTGTGAAATAACTCAACAGTTCGGTCTGTGAGAAATATCTTTGTGGTTATTAGTGACGAGCTTCTGGGAGTGAAAGGACAGGATTGGGTTAACGTTTCAAACAGCAAAGATGTCAGAGTGACTGTATTTATGCCTGTAGGCTTTGTGCAGTCAGACAATGTTGAAGGTGGTCATGTTTCAACTGGAATTATTCAGATAAAACAAAGTTACCCTGTCAGAAAAGCTTCTGATCATACTGCTCTCTCTCTCTCTCTCTCTCTCTCTGAAAGTGATCAGAAGACCAGTCGCCTTTTACTGTTAATGACGCAGTGTGTTTTCAAGTTATACATTTTCTCTGACCGTTTTCAAAAGCTGTACAGTTTCAGATTTTTTAAAAATTATTTTTTCCCACCATTCCAGGCAGCCATTTGTTTCTGCGTTTAATTTCTGTACTACAATCAATGTTTTCACAATAACAGCGTGTGAAATCTGCAGCTCCCCTCGGCTTTACGAAGCTTCAGCTCATTGTTTATCTGTCTGACCGCAACTTTACTGTTCTGGTTCACTCTCAGCGCTCTCATGGCGTCATTTTCAGAGAACAAGCTGTAAAAAGCCACCGTACACGACCTGCTGAGCAGCAAACAGCACACAGACACAGTCAGAGAGCAGCTGGTGAACATAGTGGAGCATTTAGCAGCTAAAGAGACAGATGTTTCCCTCAGGAGGTGGTGGAGACCAAACACAGAGCTAAAAGAGAGAGAATACTGGACTCACATTCATCAGGTGACACGAACACGACTCCCAGTGAATGATAATGTTGCTCTGTGACTGCTGGATGTGGAAATAAGCAACTGTTTGCTACCAAGTTCACCATATCAAGTTAAAAGGTGATCAAAGTGTGTTCACAACTTGTTTCTGCACAAGTCTGCAGATTGATCTGAATAATCTATATTGAATACTACTTCATTCTCATATTGTACAGAAGGGAATGAAAGCCAATGGCTGCCTGGAGCAGTAAAAATAAATCTAAATGTTGTACTCTAAAACACAGTGCGCATGGCTTACAAAATGTTGTTATGTTGTTAGTTGTTCTGTAAAGTAGAAGCGATTTGTAGTAAAACATGATATGGTCCTTTAAGATCTGAAAAAACACATTTTGTTTGCAACTTTCTGCTAAATTAACAGCAAAATTGCAAAATACGTTTTTACAGTTTACAGTTTGGGAGAAATTTAATTAAAATGTTTGTTGTCAAGTTGTTTCTGTAGACAGTAGATGATCTAGGACTCTATAAATGTGAGCTGTTTGGTTTTTAAAAAGCAAAATGCATACAGTAGGAGCCCGTGTAGGAGCAGGTGCCATATCTGTGCATCTTCTCACAGGTAGAAAGTGACAAAGCGCAGTTTTAAAGCATAGGTTACATAGGTAACCCACACAGGTACGTAGGTAACATCATACTGGTCATCAAGAGGTCCCTTTATAACGCCCCTCAAACGGAAGTGATGGGGGACAAAATCCACTGTCCTCATTTTTAAATTTAGGCTTCGGCAGCCAGGAAGTCAGATCAAGAGGATATCTCAAAGTTACAGTGTTTTTAGTGTTTTCCTTCTCGGGCTGTGGAGGGACGGGAACATAATGAGGGAATTTGGAACTAGAAAGATTTTGGAAGATATCCACCGATTGATTTGAGTAACTAAGACTGACTACAGACTGTGGATTTTGTCTCCCAGCACATTAGGAAGGATCTCTTATATGGGCACCCGTTTTAAGACACAAATGTGAAAAGCTGTGAACTTTCTTTCCTTCAGTATTAACATTTTGTGAAGCTGAATACCTCTACTTCATTACATTTCAGAGGAAAACCTGAGATTTTTTATAACATTTATATTAATCTGACTTATATTAATTTGATGTTTGTGTAATTAAAAGCTTTCCTGAGGTACAGCATCCCCTTTATAAGAAAGAAATGGACATATTGGCAGCGAAGACTTGTTAAAACATGATTCATTTGCAACATTCAGCACAATAAGAAATTATCTTAGAGGCAAGAAAGAGAGAAGCTTGACTGTTAAACTCTTCATCATAGATGTTTTGAATGTGGTGTTTGAATGCCTGATGTGATGCTTCCAAATTAAGTTTATCTTGTAAATGAGTCCAAGTCCAGGGTGGGTAGCGCAAGTTCAGAACAAACTCTGTGGATCTAGATCATCCATCTAGATGATGCTGTGTGATAACATTCATCTGATGGCTGCAATGACTAGATGCTACATGCACGACACAGAGAGTAAGCCAAAACACTGATGCATTGTGGTGCATCAAACTACCTCTGGGTACGTAGAGGAGTTTAGGTGAGCACCACCTGGACCTACAACGCTGCTCTCACATCAAAACACTCTAAAAGGATGTAAATCTTTATAATGAGTACTTTTACTTCACACACACACCTCAGTGAGTGTGTGTGTGTGTGTGTGTGTGTGTGTGTGCAAAATCACAAGACAAGTTAACCCGATGCTTCCTGTGACTCACAGCTCCAAAACCCTCAGACTCACCCAAGAGGAATCTGGGGGACTTCTACCACATGGAGACCTTGTTGTTGCCTTGGCACGGAGAAACTGTATGCTTCCTGAAAACATAACGGGGAGTTAGATGTGCGCTGAGCGTTGTGTGCTCACTTGGCAGGGCGAGACAGCTGAGCTTCCTCCGTCCCCTCCTATGATCCAGGAGCAGTGCGATATGTGATGTGCATCCAGTCCACCTGTTTATTAAGATGGATGTCACACCGCCTGCAGACCACGTGTGTCTCTCCCTTCCATATCGTCATTTTAGGTGTGACATTGTTTTTAATCATCAGCAGTGGTGGAAAGGAACAAAACACAGTTATATAAGTACTGTGCTTAAGTACCATTTAGAGGTACTTGTACTTTGCTTGAGTATTTCCATTTTCTGCTACTTCTACTTCTACTCCACTACATTTAAGTAAGAAAGAAATATTTTACTCCACTACATGTATTCAATAGTTTTAGTTATTACAGATTAAGATTTTTGAAAACAAATTATATGATCAACCGAAGGAAGACCATTCTGTATCAGGAGTACTTTTACTTTGAATAGTTCAAGTACATTTTGCTGATGTACTTTTACTTGAGTACATTTCTGAAAGCAGAACTTTTACTTGTAGAAGGGTGTTTTTATGTCGTGGTATTTTAAAGCTGAGTGCTTCTTCCACCGCTGATCGTCAGCAGCTGATAACAGAGGACAGATGGCGAATATCAACCAGAAATTCAAATCTATTTGAAAGTCGCATTAAAAACCAAACAGGGAAACATGCAGTAGCAGGTAGTCTGATGGCCTGTGGGCTCACTTGTCCAGAGTAACTAAGTACATTTACTCAAGTACCAGGCTATGATTCCTTATTTGAGGATTTTGATTTAGGAGAATATTTTATATACTTTTTACTCCACTACTTGATCTGAAAGTTATAGTTACTAGTTACTTTGTATATTAAGATTTTGTTGGCTATTCTCTGTTTTTGGATAAATATCTTGGATCTTCTAAATGTCCAGTTTTGACATCATCTAAAGGGATTTTTTTCAGCCTGTTCAGCTGATAATCAAAACAGAAGTTTTCAGCCTGACAGGGTGAAACATCTCCACCTTTTTAACACTTTAACCTCTCTGACAGGAGTCATTCTTCACTCTGAGTATTTTAAGGCTTAGTATTTGAGTACATTTACTGAATGACATTTTTATGCAGTATTTTTCCATTGTTTATACTTTAATCTAAGTATTCAACTCTTCCACCGCCGCATGTATCACAGGGACTACATAAATAACTAATAACTTCCACAGGAAATTAGTCACTATTTTGGTTAGTCATGTAGGGACTTTTTCACACTTAATAATTTCATGAATGGACGCCTTAAATGCAAATGTCTCCATCCATGTGCGCGCTGGCCGCTCGCCAGCCGCGCACCTCCACCAGTATTCTTTGTTTACATCCACTGCGCAGTTTCCGTTCCTGCTGCCGTCCAGAACCTCATCGGGTCGTTTCAAGTCTAAACGTTTGCGGTGGTTTATTCATCCCATCAATAAACTTTGCAGTTTCCTCGCGCCCCGCGAGACGCACGCGACCCACCGCGGCGGGGCTGAGTCCTGTCTGAGTCACCGGACCGCACCGAGCCGCCGCCGCTGCCGCCGCCTATTTCTGGGCCGTATATAAGGAGCTGAACAGGGCTGATGATGCAGCGCAGTGCTGAGCCTCACCAGGGTCAGTCAACATCCACCCAGTTATTTATATAGAATCCATACAGACTGATAATGTGTCTGGAACAGAATTATTCAGCCAGTATTTAAGAAGAGAAATCTGCTTTTAAAATTCAGCCAAGTATAAAAAGTAAGTATCAAAACTTAAAGATCCCAATAAGAAGAATAGTTTATTTAAAATGGTGAATTATTGTGCGTCAATGTGAAAGAATGATTCAAATGTTGTGACTGCTGCAGGTGGTGCTACTGCTTCATAAACTGGAGCAAAGAATTCATCACACTTTATCAGGTTTTTTAATATCGTTTATGTGTGAATTTACTGTCAAATACAAATACATGTAGCAGTGCTGAAATGTTCACAGTATGTTGCATGAGATGGAAACACTTGAGTGCAAAAGTCATTTCCATAACATTAATTTGAAGTGCGGCACTTGAAAATGTACTTTACATTTCACTTCTACATTTAATGGGAATTTTACAGGGATCCTCTAAATTTTATCACATTTATTACCACATAAATGCTCCTTTGATATTTATAAGTGTGTTTTTTTTCTGTGATATTTATGTAACATTTTTCTAAAATGTAGAAATATGACTTTAGTTACGGATGCTCTCACACTCAGAATGAGTGTTTTATTTCAATACATTACATTTATTCAACTGACCTTTTTCTCCAAAGCAACATCTAATGGGTGACTTGGATTCCTTTTTTAATTACTAAAGGTTTCGACATGACATTGTTTGATTGACTTTACCCATAATTAGTAACCACGCTCATGGTTATATTCCAATTTCAGTTTCTAGGGGACAATATTCCCACAGTAATTAAAAGGGTTGTAAGTTGATGCAAACTGAAGCAGCTGAATACAAACTGGAGCTTTGCCTGGTTTGTGTAAATAAATCAATATGCCTAAATAAAAGAAAAACAAACAAAAATGAAGACAGGCTCTCAAAATGAGAGTTTCAGACTGCTGGGTGGCATTCACTGTCAGAAACCATCCTAACCACTCTGTCATTGCCTTGTCAGGCTTCAGATATTTGGCTTTCTGCATTAACGGTAGTCTGCGCTCCTCTCAGACACATTCCTCACGAACCCAGCACTTCCACAAATGACTATGATTTCCTCTTGGCTGCTGAGAGCACTTGATCCGCACAGTCCAAGAAATATAATTTTTGCCCTTCTGTACATCCATTTCCTGTTCTAAAATACTTGCATATGTTTTCTCTGTCAACTAAAGTGTGAGTCACTTGGTTTAAGAGTAAAAACAAATACGAACGGAACAAATACAAGCTGACTCACATGAGTGACTAACACATCTGGAATACACCTTCAGGATTTAGGAACAGCTTTGATCCTCTTTAATGGTGTGTGTGTGTGTGTGTGTGTGTTAACAGACATAAGTTAGCATCCATCTCCTTCATAACTACAGTGACATCTGCTGGCTCCAGGTTACACTGGCTCTTGTTTCTGAGCTTCCTGTCTGTGTGAGGAACAGATGTGTTATCGTGCATCAGATATTTATAACTGCACATAACGTGAAACTCTTGCTGCAGTTGGTGTGAGTAGGTCGATGGACGCGTCCTCTCATGGTCTGAATGAGCGTCGATTCAAGAGGCTTCATCAGTTCTACTGGCTGGTTTGGAGTCTCATTTCAACTCAATCTTTCTCTGAGTTACTGACAGATACTAAACTTCTCAAAAATGTGTTTTGCTTCCTGTTACTTAAAGGTATAACAAGTAGGATTTTCCTAAAAAACAATATATAGACTCACACAAACATAATCCCTCTCAATCATCACTTATGATCTACTGGAAGTGTGTGGTGGTGTCTGTATCTGCAGAGACCCTGCCCTCTGCC
>NTHP01000204.1:733312-754944 GCA_003416845.1 Oplegnathus fasciatus | reverse complement strand
GGTGTGAGGGGCAGGACTCTATAATAAGTAAGCACGTGGGACCACCAGAAGCGCGTGCGCTCTGAGCCGGGGGAGTTTTGAATGTTGCGTTTATGAACAGCGGCCGGTGAATCCTCCTCGTTATACCTTTAATTTGGATGTTTGACCTTCACTGTGCAGAACGATGTATGACCAGAGCTGAAGTGATGTGGAAAGTCGAAACCTGCAGTGGACACACATTGAAAGTGGAGATGGAAACATCTTGTGTCCTGCAGTTAAACTTTTGAGTTTAAAAATATTTGCATATTCATATTCTGGATTTTTAAATGAGAGAGAAGGGGTTGATATAGTTTTAAGACTTGTCAACTAGGTAACTGAACATAATAATAATTTATTCTCCAACAGTTTGCACTTATTTTTACATCTATTCTGCTTTGGTCTGCTCCGGTCTCTGCCTGATGGTTGTAGTGATGCTGCTGCTGCTGTGGCTGCTGCCTTCACTGTGGCTCACTGTGTAAGTCTCATCCTCTCCATCTTCCTCACTTCATCCCTCATCTGAATCAGAGGAGCTACTGTGAGTACTGTACAATCCACCCCTCTCTCTTTCTTCTACTATAGAAGAAATTCTCCAACAAGATTAAAGCAACTTCAAGTTAAATCGTTCTGACCTGATTTACAATAAAACTTAAAAGTCATTCAAATGAATCTTTTAAGTGTAAGTGTTTCCACCCCAGGAACTTTCTCAGGGGACCAAAAACCTTTGGAGAAACTCAGGAGCTAAACCTGCATTCATGACAGTTCAAGTTGCTAAAAAGTTCCTGCTCCTGGAGTAGTACTTACTCAAAATTCAGGAACTTCATGGGCGGAGTTTGCAGGACTGACCACTGCTGATTGGTCAAACTCAGACACGGCGGCTGCTTCAACTTGTGTACTCCTAAACCAGGGGATGCCCAATCAATTCACAATTTTTCAACATCAACATGACGATAAAAAGCAATCTTTTCAGAATAAAATCTCTTTATAACATTGTAAATGTACAAAACAAAATCAAAATTTACTTCAAGATTATTGTTGTTTTCACTGACTACAGCACTCCCATCCCCAGTGATTCCCACAGAAAGTGAGACACCTCAAAGGGTCTTCCTTGTGCCCTTTCAAATGTCTGTATCTCTCATGATACTTCAACCATTTTAGGATTTAGTATAATAATCACTCTTCTCGTGTATCTGTTTTAGTCTCCACCAACCCTGAGTTGAAAATAATCTGGATCTTTACCTTGAAGATGTTTGACTTTGTTCACCTGTCTGTCACAAACTTTGTCTGGCTGCCATTTGGTGCTGGGCAGGTAGAGTACAGTAGATTTTTCAAACAACAAAATGGGGAGAAAATAGATTTATAGCCTACTGCAGATGCTAAAAAATCTGGAAGCAGTGCATCAACACATTTTTGTTGCAAACTGAAGCTCATAAACACATCCATAATGCAAAAAGCGAAGGATCGAAAGAGGTGAGTCCAACTCTGTCTTTCTTTTAGGAAATGTAAACCGTATCTCGTGTAAATCACAGGAATTTGTACAAGGCCATGCCTCAGCTTCCAGCTTTGATATTTTCTAAAATGTCAACCTCCTCCCCCTCCTCACTTTTGAAGGTAAGTGGAAATGGAAATAAAAACACAGCCTGCTAGCACTTTTTTTTTTTAACCTGGAAATTTGAAAGGGAATCATGAATAAATTAAAGGTGTACTAGTTGAAGTGGTTGTCAGTCCATCGGACCAATGCAGCCACCTGTGGTTGTGATAATGAAATAACTGTCAAGCACAATGCCTACAGGCCCTGGTACAGATGAATGATCCTACACTTATGACTCATTTGGTTGCAGGAGAACAATGAATGTCATCTAGCGAGCACAATGAACATCCCCCATCATATATTTTCTAAAGTTTGGAGAAAAGGTTCAGGAAAAGGGACTTATTGTTAAATTACTCTGGCACCATAAAGGACCAAAAAGTCTCATTTTAATGTTATTATAAGTGTATTATTCATGCATTTCACACCCAGTGACTAAGTGTTCATGTAAAAGGTTGTCACACCAACTCAATCCACACTTGCATTTGCCAGATTTTTTGATATTTCGGCATCCTTTTGCACCCAAAGGCAGAACAAAAAGGACAGTGGTGACCACTCAGAGGTTAAATAAGCCAGCCAGAATTATATCAGCATCACAGCACGGTGTTAATGCACATCAGATTGTTATCAGTGAAATGAAAACTGACTGACGCATCTTAACAGAAGAAAAACTCCTCATGTCTTTGTCCACATGTAGGCAGGAGTGCTGAAACATACAGGCTGCCGAATCTTTGTCTGTCTTTTACTTTCTGCATCCAGAGGCTGAAACACTGGACACGGGTACGGATGGCTGCATTTATTCTTTAATTACCTTTTTTACCCACTTAATCCTTTCAGAGGCTGCAGTGGGCACAAGGATGCGAGACATACCTCTGGAAAATGTATATTCTCCCATTGACCCGACAGTCTTTGGACTGTGAAAGAAAACTCCAAAACAACTAGGTGAGAACTCGGAAAGATCCGGGATCTGAGGGTTCAGGTGTAAGTTCAATATGAAGGATAAGGCCGGTGATATTCTACATTTTTATCATCAACAAATACCATGAAAAGGCCAAAACCAACATTACATTAATCCATCTCTCAATACTTTCATCCGTTCCTACTGAAGATGTAAATCTTTAAAAATGCGTCAGAAATATATAATTTGTTTTTTAAAAAGATAAATAACTTCCTAAAACAGCTGGGCGCTGTAGTTTTTAGGAAAACATGATTAAAACAAGAGGAAATATTACATTTGTTGGGGACTATTTTCAGCGGCGGATTAAAACACATCTGGTGTTCTACTGAGTATTTATGGCAGCAGGACGGTGTATGTGGGATTGACTCAAAATAAAATGTTCATCATAATGATCACCAGTGCAACGGTGCGAGGCACTGATGTGTTTGAAATGGCACAGAGGAATAAGACATGGTTTTTTTTTCTTGTTTACAGTTCACAGAAACAGAAACAGTTGGACTTGCATACAGACGTTGTATGTTGTCATTCATTGTTTTTGTTTCACCTACTCGTATGTACATTATAGTTAAATGTTTATGTTCCCCTATCTTTGTTCAGCTCTGTTGGCCTGGTTTTTAGTTGTTTTTGGTCAAATACAGCTGAATGAAATACTGTGTCAAAATATTAAACTAGAAAATAATACCTGTGTGAGAATAACTACAAATTAACAAACAAGCAAAACAAAGTCCTGCCGTCAGGTGTTCAAGAAAGTGGAGCTGCGTGTCTGACATGAACCAGCAACTTAGGACTGAACACTTTCCTCCTGCTGGGTTGAGTGATGGGCGAGATGCATTAATAGCTTTAATGGAAAGCACTCCTCACACATGTCGAGATAAATAATAATCACTTAAATACATTTCTCTAAGCCCAGCTTTTTATAGCTCTTTTTAAAGCAAAGTCACAAAGACCTTACAAGTATAAAGTAGAAGAAAACTAAGAAGCAGAGGGCATAAAGAAAAGTAGAATATTACATTACAGTAAGAAATAAAATAGTTACCAATCATTAGGGAACAGACTTTAGATATAAATAGAGTCTGAGCAGGGATGTAAAAGAGGAAATGGATTTTGTGCGCCTGTTCTACAGCTGAAAGGTCTTTAAATCGATGGACTGATCACCTTAGTGATTAGTGACTGAGCTAGAACAGCTAGAGGGGCCCTGCCAGAGGATCTCATGCAGAGATCAGGCTCGTAGGGGGTTAACAAGTCAGAAATGTAGGCAGGAGCCTCACGGTGCAACTGTAAAAATGCTTCTCAACACTGGCCTTTTGTTTGCAACTAAATTAGTTTAAAACTAAGTAAGAAATTGTTGCAACTAAAACACGAAATCCACTAATAAAACTAATTCTTTCAAATCACTTAGCAAATTTATTTAGTTCAGCTTCCGACAATTTCAAGAAAGATTATTTAAACTCACCTGACCTTTGAATAACCTCAGTTAATACATTTCTCTCTGCTAATGAAAAAAGAGAGAGGAGATGAAACACAGGTCTTTCTCACAGCAGACATTTTGACTTCTCATAGTACGAAAAGCACAGGTGTTACTAATAACATTAACGATGGCTCTGATCTATTCAGGTGTCCCCGTAAGCCATGACAGTGTGACAGTGAGTCAGCCTGCACGAAGACCCCGAAACTGAAGCAGCTAAATGGAATTCAACCATCATTCATTTTATTATTTACACCTGTGCTTTTCCTGCCTTAAATGTCTTCAGTGAAAAAATCCTCTTCATCCGATCAGACTCAACCACTTAAACCTCACTGGCCGGTCCTTTCATACCCAAACATTATTCAAACCCACAGAAGTTTATTTTAAATTCTAGTTTAGAGCCCGCAGTTTCCAAAGATGCTGAATGTGTCAGGCAGAGTTTTGGGAAAATGTTTATAAAAATGATGCAGAAGTAAAATAGAATATTTCCATCTGATGGAAAGATGCACCAATAGAAACACGTCTTTGGTTTGAATATATCACTCAGGGCAGCTTCAGTAAAGAGTTAGAGCAGTGTGTGGGTAGTAAGACAACATGGTTGCATCACTGTGGTACTCGATCCTGAAGCAAAGGACAGGTTTGTAGTCGTAGTAAAGGACGCACTGATCAATAAATAATCTACCTGCCCCTTCAGCAACACCACATAAGCATCGTATACACCTGGTTCAATAGAAGGTGCGATGTGTGTGTGCAGCTGACACGTCCAGTGAAAACCAGCAGTGTGTCACAGTCGTCGAGCTGCAGCCCGTTGTGCAGCAGTGAGGAGGAAACACTGTGGAATCGTTCAAATGAAAGTTCCACATGTGAAATGGCTCAAGTGGCTGTTAGCCGGAGTTGGATCAGCACCAGGTTGGCATGAGTGTGTTTGTTGTCTCATCCCAGGGTTGGAGTTCATGGCAGAGAGTCAAAAACATCATTTTTGAAAATAAACTCTGCTGAGTGGATACTTGTAGGTTCCATTTGAAAGGTTGAGCGCTCTCTAAAACTGCAGCATGTGACAGCTGGTCAGAGGTGAGCCATTTCTCTGCACACTGTAGTCAGTGTGTTGTTGTTCAAGTTTCTTTTCTGCAAAATGTCTAAAAGGTACCTTATATAGAATACGCATTAACAAAAATGAATGAGCTGTTCATCACTAGCTGCAGATAGACCAGTGTGTCCAGAACATTTTCTGTAGAAGCAAGATTACTAAAGTATTTTTGCACTGATCTGTAGAGCAAACTCTCTTTACACCTTTACTCTTCACACCGTAACAACATTCAAAATGTTAATTGGCTGAATGAGGCAGAAGAGGAAATTAAGACATTAAAATAATCACACAAAGTGCTTAACCATTATTTTCAGGATGTGCTGCAGAGACGGAAGACCTTGTAACAGCTCACACATGAATGCATCAATACTAAAAGAGAAACTCATTCTTTATTTTTGATACTTGGGTACATTCTGCAGGACAAAACACATTTTACCACTTACCTGTAGAGGTTTCCAGCCTTGCGTGCAGTTTTTTAAATATATTCTGAGATTTCTGCCTTTCTGCAGTAGAATGTAAAGACATCAGTTTACAGTGGTTTACTCAGATTAAGGGGGCACAGTTACAGAAATGTAATGTCAGTGCCGTGAGGACAGACAGAATATGGTTCATCTCCACTGTGTCGGGCTGGAGGCAGAAATCTCAGTCAGATGTCTCAAAACCTGGACACATAAAACCAAAACTACCTGCATGGCTGGATACAACCTGAAGTAAGTGAGACAGTGTGTTTTTTTGTAAATTGTTGAACACCTTTTTCTGGGGAGGACTTTAACTCTGAAGTAAGGAAATGTACCGACTATCTGAGTATGAAAACAAGAATGCCTAGAATACTTCTGTTATTCATAATTAGTTAACTATAATTGAGTTTTATTCCTTGTTTTTTCTCCATACATTTATTTTATGAATACTTTCCGGTTATGTCTCTGAAAATGATGCGTTTTACTGTTCCATAAAGTGGGTCAGGGCACCATTTAGCAGCATTAGCAGTAATAAGAGAGCAATCAGCACAGTGAGTCATCATCATTATGTCAGTGCATTAGGCACATAAAGAGAGGTGGAATGTAAGGACCTGCAGCGTGGTGGTAGATCTGTTTTAAAAGACATGAAGAGGCAGACCGGCAGCTCATACTGCAAAGATGTGCGCCAGACGTGCTTCATCATTCCCCGTCGTTAATCATTTCTCATTAAGGCGAATATGACACATTAGAAAGATGAACCATAAATAAGACCAAAAGAAAATAATTTGTTTTCTGCAAGAAGCCTTTTAATCTCCTCTGGTGGAGTCGTGGCAAAGGCATCAAACTTGGTGTGATGAGGTGGCTCTTCTTTTGTTTTCTGTCTTTCTTTGTGAGTGAAACTAAACATAATGCATGAAGGTAATAAAATGCATCAGCTGTTCATATATGATCATTAATGTATCAACAAGACTACGAGTCTACAGCCACCATGTTTACCATGTTCGCCATCTTAGTTTTCTTCTTAGCACTAAAGTGCAGCCGAGGCTGATGGGAATGTCTGTAGTTCTGCAGGTGTTTGGTCATAAACCAAAGTGTTGGACACATTAACATGTTGACCCGATGGTGGCGCTAGATGAAAAGTCAGAGGATCAAAGTTATCACAGTTCATCCTGAGGGGAACATGAACGTCTGAAGCACATTTCATCACAATCCATCCAACAGTTGTCGAAACATTTCGCTCAAAACCACAAGAGGAAAAGTCAGAGGATCACTGAAGTCATCAGGATTCATCTTCTTGGAACCATGAATATCTGCACAGATTTTCATGGCGATCCATCATAGCTGTGGAGATATTTGAGTCTGGAGCAAAGTGTTGCCATCCATCGAGCCACGCAGCCAAAACCCCTCTCATTATGACTGATGAGCGGGTTCATGTGTTGCTGAGTATTCTCTCCAGTTTTATGGTGTCACAGAGTCACACTGAATCAAGCATGGCAGAAGACTGTTCTATACAAATAGCTAAAAATAGTCACAATGTACACACAATTTGATCAGATGAAGTCAGTAAAAATCACTTAATTATTCATGAGGCTCGTTGCATCATTTTGATCCTTTCGTCTGTGGAGGAAGAAAACGCTTTCTGTTCCTCTTTTACAAACCGACAATTGTCAAAGTTCCTCTTTTCATCTCCCGTAAATCATGTCACCATCAGGTCTTTTTTTAGGAGGCTGTAAAGTAAACCCTGTGCAGCAGATCCAAAAACTGAGCTGCACGCTGTTTAATTACCGCACACGATAACCTACTGAGGGGGAGAAAAGATTGTATACACAAAACCTTGTATTGATTACAGACAGAAACATCAGAAACGCTTTTGATTTCTTACAGCTACACTTTGTTCTGATTCATTATTTTCTCCCAAAGATCCCCGCCGGAGACGGTCAACTGGATGCACCATGTGGACATTTAATGAGGCATTATGCCTTTGTTATGGTGCAGGGATCTGACTGTGGCATGTTCGCAGTGGACTGTGTATGGTGCAAATTCAGGGCACAATTTGCAGGGATAACAGGCTCCCCAGAATGCTGTGCACAAAATCAGCGAGCACCGAATGAGACTTCAGCTGTGTTGAAAAAACAATGCTCCCGTGAAAAAGACAAGAAATCAGATTGATGCTCTTTGAGTCGCACAGCGTCCGTCTGAACGAGAAACTGTGTCCTTTTTCACAACTTTAACATTCAACACACTACCTCACTGTGTTACAGCTATTATTAACTCCTTAATACACTAATAGGGTGCAAAATTTAAACCTCAAGTGACTATTAAACACGTATAACCGCTTGGATAACTATCTTTCATCTGCGATCTGCCATCTGTATTGTTCTCACTTGCTCAGTAGCCCAGAACTGTTCTTTCATTTGCTTTTGGTTCAGATCCAACACAGCAGTACTTTGATTTTCTTCATTTTTGGCCACATTCAAATACAAACTTATATAGGACCTGGATTTCAGTGTGTTCCTGCTTACGGTTTGTACATCTAAAGCTACACTCTGACCAATATATTGCCAAGACATTTCCGTAGCCGTGTGAAAGAAAACTGAAGTACTTTATGTGAGAAACAGCTTTAATGGTCCTCCTGGTGATCCATTTGGCAAAGTTGGAATTTTCCTGGCAGCCTGCTGTGGATGAGAAGACCAACTGAGAAGGACAAATGGCAGCCATGAACTTGCCAGAACCTCTCTGCGTCCTTCACGCAGGATAAAAGCTGATTTTTTAACCCAAACCTAATTTAAAAATTGTTTCCCACCCATGTCAAAAGTTTGTTTTTGATCCAGTTGTGTGAAGTAAACGCAGCTATCCAAGTTATCCAATTCATCCTCTGGGAAACATGAACGTCTGCACAAAATGACAATCCATCCAATAGCTGTTTGGCACCTTAATAAAAGGTTTCCAGTCGTCCACAGATTTAGTTTTGAAAAGCGGATCATCCTTGCTGCACCAGTTAGGCCCTAAAAATCAGGATGAATCTCTTTTTGAATACAGGGAGTTACAGATAAATCAGGAAGATGTACTGACAGAATATGTTCCACCATTTAAAAGAGCATCAAAAACCACAATTTCTATGAAGTTTTGACTTTGATTCTTTTGGCTGTTTTGAAGCATGAAGTTGTGCAGAAGAAAATAAATTGAACCTGATAGAAAACAAGTTGTGTGTGGCCATTTTTTGGTTGAATATCTCATGTCTGACAATACACTGAGTGTTCGGTTTTCAAGAAAAAGTACATTTATCATGTACTCTTCTTTAGTACATAATGTACCCACTGCAGCAGATATTAGTTAGTGACTGAAACCCGACCAGCTCCAGAGCTGCAGCTCAAAAAACAAAACTACATTCATACTTCTGTGGAAGGAGCAAGTCAAGAAAAGCATAGTAGATGATACATAACCAACCATCAGCGGTCATTTCACTGATCATTTACTTATTATATACTTTCTGTTGATTTACTGCATTTTGTGTTTCTATTGTTGGATTATTATCCTGTGGTTGTTTCAACTTTGTGCATTTTGTGTAACTGACATTTTTCCCCCAAGAGGAAGGCAGTATGTGTCTTGTTTTATACATAACTTTGACACCGCCGCCATGTGGCTCTGCTGTGGGTGTTTGGTGTGGACCACAAACTGTCCTGCAACAGCGACTTTGCCGACGGGTAAACAGCAGCTTTTCTCACAAAGAATGAAGGAGGATAACGGCTACGAGTGAAACCTGGAACAGTCCGTGTACTTCTGCACATGCTGAATTCCAGATTTAAGGAGCTCCAGGTTTTATCAGGGGCAGCTAAGCACCAATCAGCAATGACCTGGCTCGTACTCGCATCAACAATACAAGTGTAAAAATAAAAAAATCTGAAAAAGCACAAAGACAGTAAAATGTAAATAAAGACAGTTCTTGTTTATTGACTCATAAAACATCCTTCCAACAATAAACCCATTTCAAGGTAAGGTCTCTGTACAATGCTTACTAAGCAGTTTTATTTATATAGAAAACGTATGAGGGGCCGTTGCTTAAAATCACAAGGCTCCTTCAAATTTAATGGCAGGTACTCTGGAAAAAATTACAGCATTCCATCAACAAATATTTTCAAGCAATAAATATGCATTTATAAATAGTGTAAATTTACATCAAAATAAAAAACACAAATTAAAGTTCACTCTTTTGTCTATGTGCAACCCTTTTTCTCTGTGACTTGGCTGTTTGTCTACAAATGATTTCCTCTCCCCAAAGACTCATCATAGTTCCAGCAAAATGAAATTGAACGTATTCACTGATCTTAAAAAAATGGGGGAAATGTTGCAAAGAAAGTGTCACTCAACTTTTCACATTACAAAACACTTTTTTATCTTGTTTTCCTGACCGAGGAGGCGTCTATCTAACATACAAAAGACCAGCTAGGCAAATTACTCATCTCATGGAGGGGAGGGAACAAAGCTCTTGTGTCAACTCACAAACAGAATACAAAAATGGAAAAAGAAAACTCTCAAGTCAGTAGTCTTTGTGTGATGATGTTGCCAGTTAAAACATAATATGTACAAAACTTTAATTCATCATTTTTATGTGGGATTTTGTGTATTTTCTTGTGAAGTCCAGCTGAGCCAGCAGTAGAACAGTCTGGTCATGATGACAGGAGGAGCTGCCACCCCCCTCCAGTCCACTGGGGGGAGGCACACCACTCTGGACAGGTTGCATAGACACACAGCTTTCACGCAGCTGCCTTGTGGGATAGCTACAGAGCGCCGTTTGAGGACTGCCGGCTTACTTCCTGAATATCAGAAAAAAAAGTTTCCGGAGAGTTTCCGTTTAAGTCCATTGTGGTTCCAACTGTCCTCTGAACAACAGTGTTACCATCAAGAAGAGGAAGGCAGGGGGCTCGCCTGAGGAGAGATAAAGGAGGAAGAACACACTGAGCTCTGCAGACAAAACTTTAACATGAAAGTGAGCGTCATTAAGGGTCTCCTTCAGGTTTAAAAGGATCCACTCTGGTCTCAATGACACTACCGGTGGTTTTGTGGTTGATACTTACGAGTGTGAACTGGTCATAAACCTGCATGAGGTCCTCTATCTTATACTGCTCTAGCACCACGAAGTTGTCCAGGTTAGTGCTCCCCCTACGGGCACAGTCCTGGCAGTGCACCACATACGTTTTCCTGCTGTTGCTCTCGCTGGTTACAAACAGCAGGTCAAACACCTCCACCTGGGCACGAGAGGCGGACAGAAAGAGCGCAGAGACGTCAACAAAGGAGAAAAGTGTCATTCGCGCCACACAAACGCAGCGGAAAGGATCTGCCGTGGTTTCGTTTACGCGTGCTCACCTCACAGATGCTGCAATAATGTGCCGGCTCACTCTGGGTCCTCCCGTGCCACACCAGGTCCTTCCCAGCAGCCAACAGCAGTTCCCGCTGCATCTGACACTGCTTCAGAGTCCGTAACAAACAATACCTAACATACAGAAACACACGTTAGGTGAGTGCTAAGCCTGAGCAGTCATATCAGACATGAGCTTTTATAATGCGATGTGTTCTCACTTGATCATCTCAAAGAGCTTGTGGTCCGACACTTTGATGTTCCTGGCCATGTTCCAGGAGAGGTGGATCATGGGAACGATGGATTTGACACTCTGCAGTTTGTTCCACTCGTAACGCTCCACTGCCAGCTTGTACTGATAGGCTGAGGACAAAAACAGAGAGGCTTCATTTTCATCTGTACATCAGTTTACAGAGCCTGCAGGCTCTTTGTCAGCAGCACAGTCATACAGCTGCGCCTGCAGGCTGTAACTGAGGGACGATCATTTTTGCCCCGAGGCTGTGCTTCATCTCAGCAGGCAGCGCTGTAATGAGCATCAGCATCCATGAACACATTCATAACGCTCAGTTCATTCCTTTTCTCACCTGTGAGGGGTCCAACATTCCACGCAATATTGTTGCACCAGCCAATGGCCTGAACCCAGTGGATAGTGCCTGTGTTGAGCCACACCAAGTCTCCAGGTCGCTGGATGAACCGGTAAACAGGCACGTTGGTCTCGTACAGGTCCTCCAGGTTGGGCCACCAGGAACCCATCAGGAAGTTGATGTTGTTCCTGTAAGAGGAGGAAAATAAAAACATGCAGGGCTATCAGTGTCAGCTCCGGGGATCAGCCAAGAAACTTACAACTTCTCATTTCTGCTGACGTACTTTTCACAGAAGTCGTTGATGACGCCCCAGTACGTTTCAGGCACAGCAAACCACTCACAGTCCCCAGGACCAATGTTGATGTTGACCGAACAGAAATTGTTGTTCTCTTGGTGACCTACAAAAGAAAAAGTTGGGATTACTAAGAGAGAGAGAAAAATGACAGTTCAGGCTGCAGTGGTATTTATTCTGTGCATGTATACCTGGTGTCCTGCTCCCTGGAACCTTCATGTAGAGCTGGACAGTGTTCATGCCCAGGATGGTGTGTCCCACATGGCTGAGCAGGTTGCCGGCTGACACCACCCTGGCAAAAGCTGGCAGTTTAGACAACTCCTGGAGCTGCTGTTTCCACCTGCAAAAGGACAAAGGTTACCGGTTACCATGTGGCAGTGAGGGGATAAATTATTCCCTGTTCCTGACTACAGATCAAAAACATCATGTGAGAAGATGTGTGATGGTTTATGCAACCAGATGTTTTGTGTGGGGGGGAAATGTGGTCTAATATAATCAACACTTCACTCACTTCTTTTCATCAGAGAGGTCGATGTTGGTGCCGAACTTTATGTGTTTGAAAGAGCCTTTCCTGCGCCGCATCATACTAGGACAGCATGAGAGTATCACGTAGTTAGCAACAGAAAAAAAAAAACCATGCACACGCTCTGAGAATTTAAATCTGAGGAGACAGAAAGGCAAAGAAAACTCACCTGTCTGAGGAACCTGCTTCTGCATCCACCTCCTTCTTCTTCTCATTCTCCTCCTGCCACAACAAAAGCATTGAAAGTGTTGGAAACTTTTGGAAAAAAGTCCTTAGAATTAGCTAAACATCAATTATTAAGTCAGTACAGTTTAATTTTGACTTTCAGGCACTCAATCTTATAATTCCACTAACAAAGATGGCAGGTAACATATTTATCAAAGTTAACTGGCAAAAATAGCACTCAAGTATTATTTTAGGTCATACAATCTATCTCTGATAAAACCAATATGTGTGCACTGCATCATGGAAAGAACATGTCAAAGGTTTATGGCAACAGACACTGATTCGACTCTGGTTCATCTGTCGCACATTTTCCAGCAGTGTTAGTGTGTCTGTAGTGTGTGTGTGTGTGTGTGTGTGTCTGTAGTGTGTGTGTGTGTCTGTCTCCATCTCCCACTGACCCGTAGAGACTCCTGGAAGGAGGAGGCCTGGTACTGAGCGTATTTGATGATGGTGGTGTGGGAGCGGCTGCTCTCGCAGCGCCACATCTTTCTGCTGCCGCTGGGATCCCAGTTCTCATCAGTGGGCTGAGCCAACTGGGTCCGCACCTCCACCAGATGGTCTGGGTTGGCCTCCACCAATGTCTTAGTGGAGAACAGGCCCAGATCTGTGCGTGAGCGATGGAGGGAAAGAGAGGAGCCAAGGAAGAAGAGCAGTTAGGGGTAAGTAATATTTTTAAAAATGACCTAAAGAGGAAAAGAAATATTTTAAATTCAAGCTTTCTTATGATTTAATTTTTAATGACTTCCTTTCATATTCATAGATAAAATATTTTTTTTATGTTTTATTATATTTATCCTCTGACTGAGGGAGAACAAGGTGAGACAGTGATACCAATCTCACACCAGTAGTGCAGGAGGTTAGAGGGAGCGGGGCAGGTGGGTTGTTGTCTGTGTGGTTCTTTGTCTTCTTGTAACTTTGGCTCTATACCTCTTTAACAAATCAGCAGGGAGTCTGTCAGATTAGACTATTACATAATAGAGCAGCAAGTCACTGTAACAGAACAGCAGATGTTTGTAAATTCTTGGCAAAGCCAACGAGTTTTCTTCACAGCAAACACGTGCAGTAACACTTTCCACTTGCAGGTGGTGCTGTTGTCATACATGTCAAATTCATCCACACGCTCCCTCCCATGATTACAGAGACACACCCACAGAGCCACGTGAGACTGGAAAAGACCGAAACATCCAGCTGCCCATGCTCACAGCTGCTGTCACTATCACACCTAAAATCCAGTAACAGCTAAATCGAACTAATTCAGATGCTTGAAACACAAAGATTAAGTCTGTGATGCTTCTCTGGCACATCCTCGTACCGAGTTTGAGTGCTCCAGCCAGTCCTCTGATGACGGTGACCGGGTTGGAGGGGTTGGTGCAGAACTGATGGAGGGGAGGGAAGAAGGCATCCCTCTTGTTTTCTAGCTGTAAGTCAGAGAGGAGACAGAGGAGCAGTCAGGGAACGTAGACTCCAGACATATCTGGAGAATCAACAACTAACTGACTAACTCTGAGTGTTTGTATTTGGTGCTGTAGCCAAGATACTGTAGCTCTAACGTTGCACACAACAACATGAATATTTCTCCTTCTATGGTGTGGCTGCACGCACATAAATACTGGGTGTTGGGGGGTTGAGTTTGTCCTTTGGCAGTGGAGGAGAGGGCGGGCGAGGGGGTCGTGGCGGGGGACACTTGTCCAGGATGATGCTGCTCGTCGACAGGCCGTTCTTCCCCAGGTTCCTGCAGCCAGAGCGAAGGGCAGAGAGAGAGAGATCAGTTTATCAGCTCAGGTAAAAGCAAAAAAATTTAACTGTGCAACTTTAATGTAGAACACAGAACAAAATGCAGCATCTGCAAGCAAAAGCTGCAGTGCACATTTTGCCCCATGTAACCTCACCGCTTCCACAGAACACTGAATGATGTTGCGTCATTTCACTGAGCTTAAACACTCCTAACAACAAAGCACTCGCAGTAACTGCTCAACTTTCGGACATGTGGGGAAACATTTTAGTTTACAGACTGCAGAGGTTAGCCTTCCCAGTTATGCATCATCACCTCACTGCTACTGCTTAATAAATAATGTTTATCAGGGACATACAGAGCGGATTAAAGATTTTGTAAATTAACCAGTACTGCTATATAATGACCCCAATCCACTTCAATCCTTTGTTTACCATTAACCACTGCACTGAGTAGTGGTAGTACTGAGTATGCCAGGAAGGAGGGGAGAAGATTTATGTCTGTTGTCCTTTCAACCAGGACTCGCTGATGTCGTTGACATATACCTAAATTCTACCAAACTGCATGATACTACTGGATTATAAAGTCTGCCAGTGAACTGGGATATGATGGTTCTGACCAATGAAAGAGCAGGAGGCTCCTCAACAAAAACAGCTACTTTTGTTGGTTATTTGTGGTTTGTGAACAGGTGAAGCAAGATACAAATACTTCTTTTAGCTCCTTTTAAATCAGTCAAACTGATTGTATTAGTGTTTTATTTACATGTATCTGGTGGTGACGGAGGCTTTGCAGCCATTTCTCCTGCAGCTTGTTGATATTGTAGCTGGCCTGATATGTCCGACTTGAAATTACAGCTAGGAGGAAGACATAAAAGGTTTTTCTGACTTGGCTGCTCACAATTATGGTCTGAATGATGTGAATGTAGAGAGGAGCCTGCATGAGGACTGGCCTAAAACTACAGGGCTCAGATTAGGATTGGGGGCAAACTAACTTGGTGAGGACTTCCCTAAGCAAGGAGAAAGTGAGGCTCAGTGACAAGAGCAAGTTCAGGGTATCGTGACAGTTTCCTACTCAAGTCAAAACCCAAGTAGCCGCACCCACACACACCCAGAGATGTGCTCAAATCTGTGTTTGACATCAGCTCAGGGCTCACGATGGTGCAGTGAAAGTGTTTCTGCATCTCAAAAACACAAAGTGGCCGTTTTTATCCAAACAAGATGATCATGACTACAGCAGCCCACAGACCAGGGTCAAAATGTCATGACATTTTCAGGATCAACACATTACTCACTTCTACACACGATTTCTGCTGCTGCGCAACTGCCACAAACATTCAGTGTCACGCCATGCCGTCTTTTCCGATTGGCGATGGGCACACACCTCATTCAAAAGCTTCCGATTGGTTAACTGACTCAATTAATTATGTTTATTTTTGGATTACAGACATTTAAATTAGCAAAATAAATGACTTTTAACCAAAAACAACCAAAAAATGTCAGATTCAGCGCATCATTGATTCCCAATGTATTCATTCTTACACAGCATCTCTCTCGGACCCACACAAAAGATTTTTTATACCATATGTGGTCATAGTTCGACTAAGTATAACTGGTGCCATGCAGGCTTCTTACCTGCATGCTTTGAGCACTTCACTGGAGCTGGGATAGATGGAAACCGAGGACCAGGGTGCCAGACCAGCAGGGACAGTGTGTTTATGAGCTCCTCCAGAAGGCTCCACCTTCAGTGGGCTCTGGGAGTCCTCCAGCCCCTTCCCATTGACCGTGGGCCCCTGGCTGTTGGTGTTGGACGGGCTGTTAAGGCAGGAGAGGCTGTTGGTGGTGTGAGGGTCTGCAGAGCGTGGAGAGGGTGAAGCGGTGGCTAAAAGTGGCGAGGATGCCACCGACTGCTCCGACACTGGCTTGGCGGCACCGTGGAGACCCGGGTGGACGTTGTTGATTTTCTCTGAGGAAGGCCCTCCGTGGTTACTGTAGTTATTGTTATCGTCATTACTGGTAGTATTGGCTTTTCCCTTTAGCAAGGCTGAGAGCTGAGGATTGTCTGAACTGAGCACGCCGGGGGCAGGAGAGCCAGGCTGAGACAGGCTAGCAGAGCTGTCCGTCACCCGCGGCTGGACGTGATTAGTCAATCCCTGCGCGGGGGTGGTGCTGGGACTTAGGGGTGTCCCTGTGGAATGCCTGACAGCGGCCTCCGGACCTGATGGCAAAGTGGCAGCAGCACCGTTGCTGCCGTTGTTGCCCCCTGAAGGCGTGGTGTCTTTGGTGTGGACCCCTGAGGTAGTAGCGGAGTGGGGAGGCGAGGACAAGTGGTTGGGTGTGGTCTGGGGAGAGGTGGGGGATAAAGAGGAGGCTGAGGAGGAGGCAGTGCAGGGCCCAGAGGAATGTCCAACCTGATTCAGAATGCCAGAGGAAGAGAACGAGGTCTGAGGGGAGGAGGAGGAAGAGAAAGGGGGTTCTCCATTGGGACCTGCCGAATGTGAACCTGGACCTTTTTGAAGCCCCTGGATAGAGGGACAGACCAAAAAATACAAAGTGAAAAATCCATACAGTAATACTTTCAATAATAAACACACAAACATTTGAAATTACAACATTAAGAATGTTCACAAAGCACAGGGAGGCAAATATGAGGCCATTTGATTGACAAGGAGGACAATCAAAGGAACCAGTGGGATACCTGAGTGGTAGTGTTGCGTTGTTGGCTCCTCCATGTCTCGTCTGCATGACTGGGACTACTGGTAGTGCTGCTGGTGCTGGGATGAGTGGCGGCTGTGCAGTTGTGAGGTAGAGAGTTCTGCTGCGGGTAAGGCACGTTTCCGTTGCTCGCGCCGCCACCTCCCAGTCCCAGGGTGTGATTTTTGTCCAGGTGTCCCGGCAGCCCCGCTGAAGGACTTGAAGAACAGGATCCATTGGCTGTGGGCTGGGTGACACACGGGGGCCGGATGGCTGTGTGATTGAGGGGGGAGGAGCGGGAGAGGCCTGCATGGGGGTGAGAGGGCTCAGCCAAAGGACCATTGGGAAGGCTGGGCCGCGGCTGGACACCCGCTGCTGCCTGCTGCCTCATCTGACACAGAGGAGAGAAGCAGAAAAGATTCACACCAAACAGTAACACTCAACAACAATGTGATCTAATAATAACGAGCTGTGCAGCTACATTAGCACCTGAAAATCCTTCCAAGACAAACAGGAGCTTCACATAGCAGATACTAAATTCTGTATAATTGTAGTCCTGTATAATCAAGGTTTCGTGTTTGTACCTGCTGCTGATGTTGTTGCATGAGAGAGAACTGGTTTTCCAGCTGCTCCAGCATCTGCACCTGGGGGGGCTTGAGGTTTGCTCGGTTGGTCCGCAAGTGATCCAGATGCTGCACGTTTCACAACAGGGTCGTATTAATTCAGCAGCTCACAATCAGTTTTAATTAGCAAAGTTCAATACATGAAAAATTAAATATTGCTCAGACTTATTTTCATCGTAATGTTAAATCATAAATATGACCTCATGAGGGGTTTGTTATGTTTTCACTTCAGTTCCGTCATAAATGGTGTGACGAAAGTTTTGATTTGTGAAACGGCTTAAAAAATGTAACTATGTATGTATTTATGAATGAACTTGGCATGTAGAGTCCAGTTAGGGACCTTTGTTGCATGTCTCTCTCCCTCTCATGTCTTGCACTACCTAACAAAAAGGCATAAAATGCCCCCAAAAATCATTAAAAAAAAAAAGATAAGCGCCTTCAGCACTGATCCACCACAATGCCACAATCAAACTGGGCTCCTGACATCAGGAAGAAAACCTCTCTGCTGACACTTCATTTTCTCATCGAGCTGGAAATACATTTAGATGCATTTTTGAGGAGGTTCACATTAGCAACAGAATAGCTACTGAAGCTACATGCATTGGCTCCGACACAACCTGTTATTGCATGAGTGAAAATCCAGCTTCAGGTGTGGCAGACTCATAACTGCTTCAGGACTGCATTGGGCAAATGTTCAATAAAACATTTAACAACACATCTGACTCATTACGAAAGTTTCTGCACGTAATGAGTTTTTCAAAAGAACATTAATATTATTCATGTAAAAAAGATGAACTTGAGACATTTCATACCTGAAGCTTCTGTGGAGTCAGGTACCAGCTGGGGATCTGCTGCTGATTGGGGCTGTTTGCCCACGAGTCTGCAACACCCTGTAAGAGAGATGGAAAATGTGTACCATGGCTCACCTTCTCAATTGTCCAGCAGAATAGTAATGTTAATGTTCTGAGTTGTACCTTAGCTGGGCTGGCAGTGCGTTTCTTCTTGGCAGGACTGGCCTGTGGGTCTGTGTGATTGCTGGCGGACTGGCCTCCCTCCCCCTTACAGGCCTGGAAAGCCAGCACAGAGACACAGCTTGTGAGGACACGCTGGACTAACAGTAACAGCAAAGCTTCCACAGTTCAAAAAGAGCCCTAATACAGCGTTTCAAAGAGGGGGAGAAAACAGCCATAAATCCAGACTCTGACACTGGAGGATACAGTCGATACATTTACATGCAAAACAATTTGAGCATTTAAATACTGCATGTTTGACAATACTCCGATTAAAATGTGGTTCGTGTTATTACCTTAATCTAATCGACAGAGGTTGATTAAGGTCGTAATCAGAGTATTCATGCTGTGATTAAGATGTGGGATAATGCAACATTAGTTGCATTAGTGGAGGGTTGTTTGGACATGCAGACCACATACTGTGGTCTCTTCAGAGTTTTCACTGGTTGCAACATCAGTAATGTTTACAGATAACATGTGGTTACATTTACTCAATCACTCCTCAAACTTCAATATTGGAGAAAGTAAAAATGACCTAAAATCATTTCTGGGAATGTCTTTCATTAAAAAGTAAACTTCCTGTGTTTGGTGATAGTGCAGATCAGCAGATCAAGCAAGTGCTAATGATGGAAATGATGCTATTCGTAGCCAAAAGAGGATGATGTCAATGTTAAAGATTATAATAGACAAAACTGCATGAAAACAGATTAGACGAGGAAAATAAGAGGACTAAATAAAACTGATATGTTGATGGTGAGGTCAGCCTTCAGATCTAACGTGCACGGCTAAGATTTGCCTCATTTTCAACGAGGGATGTAAAACTATTTATGCCACTTTTAGCCATTTTAAAAAAAGAAAAATTTAAATATACGAGTGTCAAATACATGACACAAAAATACATGCATTCATACCAATTAATATGCTGTACCCATTAAGCATGCATTTTCAGCCTTGCAGTTTGCTAAGTATATTGCAATGGCTGCACAAGATTTGTACATCTTTGCTTTAAGGATAAGAGTTGTGGGACATAATGAGTTCTTTGTAGCTTTGCTTCATAATTTTAACACTTGTCATGTGATACAGAGAGGCGCTATGAAGGTCAACTACACTCTAGTAATTACATTATTGAAATACGGGCCTCGCTCCAATTCCTTCAGACTGTATCCCCTTTTATCTTTCGGTCCAGTAGTCCATATTGGCCACAGATGCAAACCAGAATTTTAGAAACATCAGTGCTGTCTGATGTGGATAAAACATCTGAAAGTATCGGAGCAAGGCCGCAGCTTTAATAGTCCCCATAAATTTACTGTTCAAGTAATTTCCAAGAGGCTGGAGTCTCTTGTATAAGCTGGATCTCACCTGCTGTGCCTGTGCAGTGTTCAAGGCCCCCTGCCTGGACGTGAGCTCAGCAGGAATGGGTAGGCTCCACGCCTCCTCAATACTAGGAAGCATTTTACTCTTATTCTGCAGACTACCTGGCTGTAGGTTACACAACTGAGCCTAGGAGAAATTGTGTAAGACACAAACTTTAGTGCTGAACTTGGGTTTAACAAGAAAGGCACTACAACGACTACTGCTTACTTATAGGTGGTGTTAGGAAACCGTATACAGAATATAACAGAAATGTTCAATGCCATGAAGGTATGCTTTACAATTACAAGTGAGAAAAATATGAATTATTATTCATATCTCAGTGGTCAGAAATCAAAATGACAAAAGCACAATCTGCATTTTAAAAAGCTGATTGCTTTGGCAATGCCTGGCAATAAACACAGCACTTCAATACACACACACACCAAAATACTGCACAACATCTAACAAACAGGGTTGGCTGATGGGTATTACCAGTCTAAATGCCAGCCCTACCTGCAGCAGTTTTATGCGTTGCGTGAGTGCAGCAGTGTTGAGGCAGGCCTTGCTGCGCGTAGCATTGATGTAGCACTTGATAGCGTCATGCGGCTGGCCGCAGGATTCGTAGAGGGTGCCCAGGTCCATCCAGGCGGCCGCGTGGCTGTGGTCCAGTTGAACAGCACAGATGTAGGCCTGCAGTGCATCCATAGGCTGGTTCTGCTGCTGGTAGAGCACCCTGGAGGTAAAGGGGGGGATATGATTCTCGTGCCATCTTCCAGGATTTAGGTCCTTATCTTTCTGAGCCATTCCAACTCCCAGTGACTCCCAGAGGACAGACCCCACCCTTCACACATCTATCTATAGATCCTTTCTCCTACTGCTCTGTTATCCACCCTCTCCCTACGTCCTCTGTCGCACTGCAGTTGCTGTAACTCCATGAGGCGTTTTGAGAGCCACTGACGCCCTGAGCACAAACCACCCTTGAACAGATGAACTGTTATATACCAGATATTTCTCCCTCCCTCAGAAACTTACAGATGTTAACATCCCTATGCTCGTGACCTATACTGCACCTCTCAATATAACAATTACTACAAGTTCTGTTCTTACCCTATGGAGCACCAGGTGTCAGCACTGGCCTCCGACTTATCAATGGACTGACGGTAAGAGATGAAGGCATCCTGCACCTTCCCAATACTGGAGTAACACCTGGAGGAGAGAAGATGGACAAAGAAAAAGAAAGAAAGAAAAAAGGCATGAGATAAGAGAGACAAAAGGGTAGTAAAACATCGGCTCACAAGTAAAAACGCAATGCAGTTCAAGTGGCGCAAATAAACCTTTATTGCAATTAAATTAATTCCTGCTTTTGGTAACAATTGAAGTCATCCATCAGGCCTGTGGCCGAGCATTCACTTGCATCTATAAGCCCTCAAGCAATACCCTATGTCAAGGTACTTACATAAAACACATTAATGAGCAACTGTTGACCACAATACACCGGGCTGCGACAGCTACACTATGAAAAAGGTTTTTAAAGCATGTTTTGTACAAATTGAAATTTTTCCCCTTCTGCAGCCGTGTGCAGGGACTGAGTTATACAGGTTCAAGACTAAAGCTTATGGACTACCTCCTATAGTGAAGTCATGTAACAGTGAGAACTGTTAGACTTAGACTTA
>NTHP01000204.1:719339-733241 GCA_003416845.1 Oplegnathus fasciatus | reverse complement strand
AGACTTCACTTTATTGATCCTTTTGGGATGTCTCCCTCAAGGAAATTGGATGTCCAGTAGCATACACAGGTATAAAATACAATATAAGATAAACATAGACTCTTAGGATAAATATATAAAATAGGAAAATAGAAAACTGTAAGAAGTCAAATTAAAATTAAAATTAAATTGATGAGAAGGAATGATAAGGAAAGGTGGGGCGTCACTGGTCAAAGGGTAATTATTGTATATCAACACGTTGAGGCTCGAGTGCAGCCTGCTCCGTATAAAAAGGGTATAACAGAACAACACTGACTAGCCAAGCCTAGCTAACACCTTAAGGGACAGCATGGACCTCGAGGGGCTTATTTGCTCCAACGCCTGTGTGCATTCAGCCTGCTTATTTGCCCCCAGGAGAAACCTAATTCAACAGCACAGGAACAAGAGAATTTGTTGTGAAGCACGTGCCTCCATTGGGCCTATGGAGCACTAATCACTACCAACTACACTCACCCAACAGAAAGCTCATGTAGCCAAGATTATTATCATAGCACACTGGCAGATGGCTTCTAGGTAAAACAAACAGTCTAATCTGGACTCACAAAGCGTCCCAGGCTCTCACAGGTTAGAGGCTTGCCCTGCAAAATACACAAACACTCACACCCTTGTTTGTCTTACCTGCCAAGAAAGTACCAGGACTGGCCAGAGTTCGGGTCTGCTTCTAAAGACTTCTGCAGACACTGGATGGCATAGCTGTCCTTGGTGCCTTTATCCCCCAGCTGCTCCACCGTGTGATGCATCCAGCCTGGAAGAGCAGAGCAAAAGATCAGGGGTGAGTCTTCAAGATTGAGCTCAAACACCTCTTAAAGAACAGCTGGCTTTGCTCTTCCTCCCAAAGCAGCACCAGTGTGCTGAGCAGCAGCTATTACATGAAACAGCAAAGTCAGAGCAGTGTGGAGCTGAATTTATATAAAACAGGTAGAGTCAAGTAACTGAATCCAAAGACACAAATGTGCAATCAAAAGAGGTACGACCACTGTTTCATGTGCAAATGGATAAGATTCAAACAAAACAAATGGCTTGTCCTTCCAAAGCTCAAGAGAGGAAGGGAGAAAAGAGGCAGACAAAGAGGGGGAGGGGGGATTCTTCACACATACACACACACTTCAAAAAGGTCTCGTATGAGCCAGCCTTTACAAACAACTCCTCCCTGCTCTACAACCACCTCCACACACACACACACCAAACACACACCCACACCAAACACACACACACACCAAACACACACACACCAAACACACACACACACACCAAACACACACACACACACCACACACACCACACACACCACACACACCACACATACCAAACACACACACACTTCCAATAAACAGACAGACACAATCACAGACCTCCCCAGTTCTTCTCCTATACACCTGTGGCAAGCTCCACAGGTCACCATGACAACCTCAGCAGGCTAGGCTGGGAATGGTTTTTACAACTGGGTGAGCGGGTGGGTNGGGGGGGGCTGTCTGCATAGCAGAGGGGAAGAAAATGGAAATCTCTCTCTGCATTTGCACAGAAAAATGTCTGAAAAAGTGTTGAAGTGCAGAGGCAGCCAGAATGTCAGATTAACAGCTGCGACCTTGAAGGTGACCTTAAAGCTTAAATTTCTTTTCCTTATTTCTCAAAGCACATTTCCAATATGAAAGACGACTACAATTTGAGAAGACCAGTGCAGGAAATTATCATCTAATAAAACCACCAAATGCAGATTAATTCCAACCTTTGAGCTCCTCATTATCTGCTTTATTCACCATGTATACGAACAGGTACCATAAAGCAAATCAAATGTTCCTTTAATACAAAAGGCACTCAATCACTTCTCATACAAACAAAAAACTGTAGTTCTACATCATTCTATTTGTATTCCATGTGAATATAAAATGCTACACTTTTGGCCACCAAAGAGCACTTGGTGTTGGTCTAAATAACAGACTCGTCAAGCACTTCTTCTGCAATATGCACCATATAATCACACTCTCAGGTCGACTGTGGAGGAAAATCAAGGCAGCTGAATGTATTTTGCATAAAAAGGCAGAAGGATACCTCAAGAAATATCAAGTCTTTTCATTATCATGACAACACAGTCGCCTACAGTAAATGAAGAGGGAAGAAAAAGGGCATGAAAAACAACAGTTGTATTACCCCTCCATTGTTGCACAGCTACGACTGTCATTACTGCCGTCCACAGTCTTGAGGCATGTCCAGAAACCCAAAGTTATATATCCAAATCGACACGGGCAGCTCTACCGTTGGCTTTCAGTGTGATTGCTTTAGCAACATGAGGTTTGTGTGGGCCTATCAGATTGTGTTTAATAATTTCATGTTTTAAAGAGAAAACTGTGCCAGTAATATCATAAAATTAATCTGAACTGTAACACTTCCAGGAACCGAATCTAAAAGATTGGTTAATCTGAGTTGTCATGACTACATGTCATAGCAGATTTACATTAACTTGAACATTTCTCAGCCTTTTCTTAGCACTTTGTGTGGTGTTACCTGCTGTCACTGTGCATCACTGTAATTAACGCCTTTTTGTGTTGCAAGCTTCCTCCGGAAAAACCTTTCTAGATGATCTGAAAACTAACCAGCTAACCTTACAGCCTTGCAGCTCACTGATGACTTAGTGGACCAAGACGTAACAAAGCAAAATCATTCAGTTTGACCCTTCCAGTAAACTAATGTAATTGCTGCAGGGTTATTTAGTTGGTTTATTTAATTCAAATATCCCATCAGAAATAGTTAAGATGGACAAAACTGATTCTATGATTTAATTTGTCTTTCCTCCTCTCTGCCCCACATAATCAACGCAATCAGATTCCTAGTGTACAAGTTATATACCACTATATTTGTCATACAATGATCAACAAATGAGAGATGTTTGATGACTTGAAGTGTGTGTAATTGAACGTCATTCCAGTGTGACTGCAGAGTAAAACGTTTGTTTCTGTAACACGATATTTATTAGCAAAATAGTTTTCTAAATTAACTCTAATCCTTACAAACGCACCCACACAACATAATTTTGCATTTAAGTGCACGTGCATGTCTACACCCTCTGGGGGGGGGAGGGAACAGGAGAACACAATGCTCCGTTGCAGCACACATGCTCAAACCAGCACTTTGAAAAACAGGTAGAAAGTAGCAGAAAACTAGTTTGTGTGATGTGGGAATAAATTTCACTGAACAAAATGACAAATAGAAAACATCCCCGGAGCACACAGCATAATGCAAGCCCATCCCAAACAGTAGCAAAGTACAATGCTGATGATCACTTCATACGAAGTAGTTAATGATACAGAACACCAAAACGTTAAGGCAAATGTCCCCCAGTGTAATCTGTTAGATTTCACATGTGGAGATGAAGAGTATCAGCCAATATGAGCAAAAGACACTCACCAAGTTGTTGCAGTGTGGTCGCCTTCACCTGTGCAGGAAGGTTTTCCGTCTGCAACAGACTTTCATACGCTTCTTTCGCCGCTCTGTATTTCTTCTGCAGGCAGAATGAGAGGGGGAGGAAAACGAAAAGAGAAGGAGTGAGACAGAGAGGTTGTTTAAGCCAGACAGGAGGGTCAGTGTGTTTTATGGTTCTATCAGGACAGACACAAAGAGTCTTAAGACCTCCTCACACTCATAATGACCAGCCACCCACGCACACACACACACGGGGGAGGGTCAGTGTGGACGAGGACAGGCCAGACTCAACACATCTGGCAGCTTTAAGTGTGTGTGTGTGTCTGTGCCCACTTCGGTGCGTGCTTTGTGTTTTGGGGAAACCTGAGCTGGCTGGTCTGAGGTGAGCCCAGTGTTTGTTTTAACTTGGCGACCTTACTGACCTTGGGTCTGAGCCGATTCGTAGAGGCGTGTGTGTGCATAGGTTGAATGTCCTCTTATCAGCTCAAACATAGTCTTCTTAAAAGCAACCCAACCCCTTCTCTACAGACCCTAAAGCTCCAAATGTCCACGAGTGTATGTGAGGGTACACACACACACACACACACACACACACACACACACACAGAGTCTGGTCCTGGACTCTTCCTGTCTGCATACAATAAAGACACCTCGGGGTAAACAGTGACACTTGGGGCACATAAATGAGAGAGGCTCTTAGTGGTTCCTTCCTGCTTGGACTAATGATTGTCATCAAGCCAGGCCTGAGCCAGACAACAAACACTGATCAGACAGACCTGAATAGCTGTTTGACTCCTATGATCAATTTAAAGCACTCAACTAAAGATTCATTCAAATAAAGTAACTACTTGTGCAAGTGTGTTTTGGGTTTTATGTTCAGACTATAGTTTTGAGTGAAATGCTTTTTTGCAGCAGACTGAACCTTTTCTCGATGTCAGTACCCAGTTTCAATATAAGGACATAATAGACAAGATGGAGGCAAAGAATACCTGCTGTGTCCAGTATTTCTTCATATTGAAACACTTCTGAGTGCATTATTACATACAAACGAGAATGTAACTAGTTTATAGTAATTTTTTAAGTTCCCTTGTAGTCAGATAAACACCCGGTCTACACCAGCTGCAGCATGTCAGCAGCACAACAGCAGCAGCTTCAGGCCTCCATCAGACACTGAATCTGGTAATCAGTACTGCTGCACACTCAAGAGCTTTGACGGTGATCACAATCCAATACAGAATTATGTGCTTATATGAAAGAGAGATGAAAGCTAAAAATAATAATGTGAGCATGAGTGACAGGTGGAAATGTAGCATGAACTTTGAGCATCGTAAGACTTTGCGTTACTAGAACTGAGCAGAGCGGGTCTGCGGCGAAAGCGAGGATGTGCCAGGAGGGAGTTACTGGTCGCACGTCTCCCAGTTGTCAAAAATAACAGTTTGCCATTAAAGAAATCAAAGTAGATTAAATAGATTAGATTAGTGTTGAGTTAGTCTAATTTCCAACTGTGAGAAAGAAACAACAGCTCAGTGTTGAGGAGCTGTGATAACTGATGCCATTAGTAATTAGGTGATGGACCCAAAGCTTACCATAGTACTGTTGCTATGGTTACCTGCAGTTTAATACACCTTAAACTATGACTTAGTTATTGTAAATATTTTTAAAACAGTTGTATGTTTGAGGTGTACCAATAAACAGCATTACTGGACACCTGTCAACCAATTAAAATCCTTTCACCCTTGTTTGAGGATTTACAACCATATGATGCATAGCTTTATTTCTTCTAGTCGAGTTTCATTCATAGTTCTGGTTTTCACATTGTGTACTTCAACAGCTGAGCTCAAGAGCAGCGTGCCCGTTTTCAGGAATGCTGATGTGGCATCCATAACAACAGTTTCAGCAGGCAGGCGGAAGCAGTGACATTAAACAAGCACTTAAACATCAGAAGCACACACGAGCCAACGAGCTCGTGACTTTAACGTGGCCATAGATGAAAATACTCGTTTGTCAAGCCCTGCTAACAAAGCTATTTTGTCCATGACATCAAAAATCCAAATGCAATTGAAAGTGTGGCTTGATTGTCAGAACTGTCATAATAAATTAGAAATGTCAGTTTCCATTAGTCAACCAGTAACAACTTGGTGGCAGAATGTCACATCTATAAACTTCATCTATACACAAGCGTTTCATTTGATCAACACCTCATTAAGCGGATGAGAACAGGACAATTCTTCCTTTGTGTGTAATTAAAATTTTACACCAACTCAAAGAAAGTAAACAGATCAGTGTCCAACAACAGGTCGCAAGTCCTCTCACTTCAGCAGACAGGCACATCGGAACAATTAAATCGCAATATTATCGAAATCGCAATATGGCCAAGTGCAATATCCAAATCGCAGGAGCTGCAATTTTGTTGATAAAGATAAATGTGTCACAACATACCATTATAAATGAAGCATTGTGGTGTTAGAGATGCCCCAGGCTACAAATCATATTCTCCAGATGTAAGGAACATGCTTGTTTGGTACAGACCGCAGTTCTTATATTTTTTTCAGTGAAAATGAAATTCAAAAATTCCCATGAAAATCGTGACTCATAACGCAACATCTGTCAAAATAATTGCAATATGATTTTTTTTTGCATATCGTTCTGCCCCATAGGGCGGTTAAAAAGGGGGAAACCGCAGGCCTACATAACATTCAGCTTTCATGTCCTTTGCTTTAGAATCACAGGGCATTTGGAAAATGAATGGAATATAAACAAATGGGGGAAAAAACCCTCTGGCAATTGTATGTACAATCCACACTGCAACTACTCTGAATTACTGTCTGCAGGATTCAACATTACAGTTACATACAATCAATAAAATTCAGACAGAAGTGGCCATTATGATACGTTACTGAAAAAAATAACTCAGTGACTTCAGTCAGAGCGTGACCGACTACTTATTGCTTGGTGATATTTGGTCAGCATTGGGAAGGAATAGCCCGTGTGTGAGAGCATGTGTGTGCATGTCAAGGCAAGATAAATGATCACTCACTGATTACTAACTTCTTTTATTTAACCACAACTCTGACAAATTTAAAGATACCATGAGAGGCCACAGAATAACACCCTTTTGCTCAAAAGCATTAATAGCTAAATAATTTGTTATTATTGAAAAAATTACAAAATTTTAATCTCCAGAACCGTTTATACAACAACTCGTGTTACAACATTAAACTGGCCTAAATAATGAAACAGAGATTGTAAGTGTTTGCTTACCTGGATCTCATACAAATGAGCGATGTGGAACTGAACTGTGGAAAAAAAGGAGAGGAAAGAAGGATCAGAGATATTACAAATTCACCCCATGGACTTCAGTGGGTACAGATTGCAAACAGTATGGAGCACAGATGGGAGGGGGAGTAGGACAGTTTCCCCAGAGTGTACATATAATCTGAAATCACAGTGTGTATGTGCAATGTGCTTGCAAGCACTTCCAGTTCTCTCTCCATGTGCTGTCTCCTAGGCAACCCCAGTCTTGGGCAGAGTCAGCAGGGAAACGGCAGCAGAGAGGAAAAATTGCTCTGTAGAAATATTCCTGTGCCCTTTCAATATGTTTCTATCTACCACAGACAAGCTGGTGCATCAAATCCAATATTACATTACACAGCAGCGTATGGCAGGTTTCCATGTGGCCTCTGGTAATTAGAACAATACTACTTACTTTCAGCTTTGGACAAAGTGCAGAGATTGGAGTCGATCAAAGCCAGCTGAAAATGCTGCAGAGAAAAAAAGAGGAGTTTTATTATCAACGGAAATATATAAACTTTTACATGATCAAGCGACTGCAGGATAAAAATAAATTCCTACTGGTAATTATAGATCTCAGGACATAAAGCTCTGGATTGCCTATAAGTCTGGATGCTTTTCAGGAAACCTGGGAGAAATTCGTACTGTCCTCCATCATATCTGCTTCACTGAAAGCCCCAACAGATCCACAAGAAACCATGAATGAACCCTGTTGACCGTAACATGAGAGGACACTGATAGCTGGAGGGGCTGAACCATAGATATTCTAGTCTCTGGATCACTCGTCTTGCTCAAACCGTCCCTCCTTCCACCAGAAGACAAAGTCCTCAAAATGAGACGCTGATATCCAGCAGTTATCCAATAACTTATCATCCTATCCCATCATCTGAGCTAAAGACAGCGTTGCTGGGTAAGGCAGATGTCTGCAGAGGCTTAGCCTGGCTGCCAAGGCGTGGCACGCTACTAGCCAACATCTCCATCCAGGGTCACTGAATGGATTAGCCCACAAGTATATCACATAGCTATGGAGACAACTCGGGGGTTTCTCTTCTGGTTTTCTCCTGATCCCCTGAGGGATTCCATACAACTCTATTACTTTTCTCATATGTTGGCATGTTGGTAAGCCACTATTGTTGACCTCATGCTTTATTGAAGGCATGTGTACTGTAGTGCTTCAGGGTAGCAGAACAGATTCAGATACTCCTAACAGGCAGGTGAAAGGCACCTGAGTTGATAAGAGTGAAAAATACTGAATTCCAGCGAGTCTGATCCTGTAAATCAGTAAGTGGAGTACTCAGACACCCATAGGTGGCTTCAAGGTGACAGATTTCATTGCAGTTACTAAGCTGTACCATGACCAAGTACAGTCACACACAGCTTCATACATTTAAAAAGGCGCCACCAGTATCTCTTATCTGGGTCAGTAAAAACTCGCAGCTCTTGAACACTAGAGCCTCCCGAAACCAGGAACTGCACACAAGAATCTAGCACACAGTGAGAGAACAGACTGTACTGCTGGTGTTGCCGTACTCCGCTGATCAACTGTAGTGGATTCCTTAGAAGAAAAATAGAAATACTGGAGCCTTAAAGGCAAATATCAGTATCTGCCATCTACACTGGGGCAAAAGATAGCTGTAACCACAAACACACAAACACTTAAAGGAGAAACCTGTAGCCTTGCAGCAGCTACACAGACGGTCAATGTCAGACAGATAAAAAGAACCGTCCAGCTGGATCTTTCTTTGCATGCTTCACCCAGGGCCGGTGGAGCTTCGCACATGTACACGTGAGCACACACACACAGACACACACACACACAGGACCCTGCTTAGAATAAACTCCTTTTAAGCAGAGCTATGAACCACAAAACATCAAGACACACTCATCACAGCCAGATGCCTTAATGTCAGAGAATGTACTCAAACACACACACACACATAAATGCGTTACCTAGACCGCTGGCACATCACACTCCTCTTGGAACCCCACTGCATCCTCCTGTAGGTCTCTCCCTCTGTCTCTTCTATCCTTCCCTTCCTTCTCTTTCACACTTGCTCTACCACCAGGCAGATAATGCAGCAGGATTGTCAGCTTGGCATTCCACCTCCCTCCCCATGTCTCGCCTTCCTCTCTCTCTCTCTCTCTCTCTCTCTCCCCCTCCTTCCCCCTCTTCTATCCTGGTGTCACTGATTACTATTCAGCAGACGGCTGCAGTGGAGAGTGCAGAGAGATGACACACAATACCTCAAAGCTACCCCCCCTCCCCCCCCTCCTCCCTCTATCTATCTCACCTCCTTTCTCAGCTCAAAGCTCTTCTCTATGGCTATACGGCTCAACAGAGACAGCCAACTCATCACCTTACCTATATACACTGCACAGACACACTCTTGCAATCTCATTTCCCCATTCTCTCATTGGCTAAATTGGCCGCCACTAATGTTACGAAGTTAGTGTGAGTGTCTATGTATACCGCGGGCAGAGAATATAAGTGGTTTGCATTTGTTTGCACGATTGCAGTGACAGGCTCCTAATTAGGTTACAATGTATTCTCAGAAACTGCAGACATCCCTCCATCACTTGAGGCCTGTCAGTCTCTTCCTCTATGCAATGTGCTCTAAGGGAAAGAGGGATGAATGAGGAGGAAGCACCAGGAAACATGCATCCTTCATAAAAATCTGTCTCCACATTCCCTTCCTCCCCACACTCATCATCCGCAGCAAAATGTCTTTTCTAACAATTTCCTGTTTTCCCCTTTCCATTTCCCTTCTCTCATTTCTCCCTCTCTCCTACCTTTATTCAATCTCTGCTCTCTAAACGTGCACCCACCCCTCCCTGTAGATAACTGGGGCAGTCATGTGTGTGTAGTGTGTGTTTGTGTGAGTTTTCTGCCGGTGTGTATGTGTGTGTGTGTGTTGCTGGCAATGAGCCAGGACTATGAGGGAGGGGTGCATCCAAGACAGAGTGAGGACGTGCAGCACGTGCAGCCTACTTAGCTCAATACGGAGCATCAACACACGTAGATGTATATACAGTACATCATCTCCTAGACACAACACAACTGGAATTTAATTGTAAAAGGATAGATAAGATAAATGCAATCCACTGTAATAGCCTTACTATAAATACTACCTGCGTGATATTCAGTTTTTTTGTTGAAACTGTGGCAGAGGTGCTGATTCAAGCATTAATATGGACTTATAATAATAATAATAATAATGGACTCCTCTAAAGAAGCGTACAATTAGAGAACTGGTATTAGTCCATTAACCACATTAAAAAAATGCTCTGCAAGGCTTAATAGTATGCTAAAGCATTTAAGATGGATAATAAAAACTCCTGTGACAGAATGTCTGGAGTAGGACAAAGCCCAGGATCAGATAGCAGTCTGTCCCTAAAGGGAACCAGGACCCTCAGACAACAATAGATCCATAGGCTCCAGTCAGAAAGCCCTCCGTTACTGCCGGGACATCTATGGCTCACAGGTGTCAGGAGATAGTAGACCGGGTTTGGCTCAGACAGATGGGACAGATGATCCACCAGCCTTTGTTAATCTGAGGACTAGCGAGGTGAAGTCTATTTAGGCAGGAAGGAGGCGTCTATGACTGCACAGCAGGTATACAATACAGACTGACATGACCGGAAAATGATTCCACTGTGTTGATGTTGTCATTATACACTGGATGAACAGACAGTTTGAAGCATGAAGAGAGGATCGATCAACAGTCTGTGTAGGCAGGTCAATTACAGATTTTGTAAAGAGTAAGATTTTAAAATTAAACATAACAATATCTCTGTTCACATCACGTTACTGCATTTTTTTCTTAGTGGATATTTATCTTGACCCTGTCCATCTACAGCAAATATTCTAATAAAATGAAATCTTGTATTCCTAAAACTATTGTGGAAACTACCACCAGCATTGTAATTTACACTATTAAAGAGACCGTATATTAGCTGCAAGATGTGGTGTTGAAAGAGAAATCCATTTTATGTGAACTCATGCCTGGTTGCCAGGCTAACAACTGGTTCTGAAATTTACTATCAGGCCCTGCTCAACCTGAACCAAAATAAACACCATGACTCCGTACAATTTCATTCCGTCTACCACACAGTTTGACAGTTTTTCCAACCACTTAGATTTACCTTTAAACTTGACTCGAAGTCTGTGTTGACTTTGAACATGAGCCCCAGTCTCAGATGGATCTCTTTAGCTCTTGAGAAACCGGGGTCAATGTAAAGCACCTCCTGGAATGCCTTGATTGCCCTGGAAAAACAACAACAACACAGAAATAGAATATGTTTAACAAAAAAACAGAAATTAATGCAAATGTTTAGACCAACAATAATGGCAAATCTGAAAAGAATTCATCTTCTTACAGTAATGGCATGCCCTTTCCTCATTCTTCTACCACCAGATTGGCTGACTTTTAATCAGCTGGAGGGGTGGTTTAACAAACATTCACCAGAGCTGGGCAATATTGACAAACTCCGATATTACAATATGACTCAATACTTCAACATTGATAATATGGTGATAATTTAGGTATGCCTGTGGCTAGCTATCAGAAATCAAAAATCGAAGTGTAACTGCAACCAAAAACCATTAGAGATGAATTGAAATCCCTTTTTTGAAACCATCCAGGGAGGTGGTTTGAGATGCATTCTAGCCAGATGTTGAAAAGGTGCAAATGCATCTCTCCAAGATGGAGAAGTTACACAGAAATTACACTTAATCGTCCATCTTTAGCCCTTCTACATTAAAGCAACAGGAAGCAGTTTCTTCTGCAACCCTCTTAGTCGATGGGCATTTGTTAACTAACTACCTAAACTGTTGGTTCTAACTAAACTGCTAAAGTTACTCTTTTTATGGTATTTTTTGCAGTTACCAGACGGCTTCAGGTGCATAACCACCAACCTCAGAGCTGGAGTAGGGCCAACCCAGATTAGCATGTATCTAACGGAGAAGCATATATGTGGTATGTAAAAGTGTATTAAATAACATCTGAAATGTATCTGCATACGAGACACTTGAAATGACTGGTGTAAATGGGGCCCATTGGTACTTATAGCATACAGTTTTTAATCATAATTAGAAGTGGGTGATATTGTAATGGAGAGAAAAATAAAACATTATTATTGTGAAGATACTGTCCAAACAGCTAGAGGTATTCTGTGTTTATTTTAATTAGGTAGAACAGCCAGTGCAGCCTCGGGAGCCTTTGACCCCATTTACACCTGGTACCTGTGATATGTATCTGGATACCTTATCTAGATGACAGTTGATCATGGGTCTTTGCATTTACACCTGCTAGTAAAGGGTGTTCTCGTTATTTTAGTTCTGCTTGCAGTGCTGTGGAGTCTCATTATGCAAATTAGGTGGGCAGAGCTGGCTGACTTGCCAACAACCCATGCTCCCAGGTGAAGAGAGTTGGTGCTGCTGCGTGGGCTCTACTTATTTTTCTTTTACTAAAGAAAGGGCCGTCTGAATGTTTTCTCTGGGCTTGCTTGGGACAGCAGGAAGAGGCACAGAAACAGCACTGCGTATAAAAAAAGCATTTGTGAGGGGCCGTGTTGCTTCAGGTACCAGTGAGACTAGGGATGGGCCGACCCAACATCTTCTCTTCCAGTACTGATCCGATATCAGTGCTCTCTTTTTCCCAAAAATACAGTCTGCATACGTTCGAGCGCGTATCTCAACGGAAGGGAACAGGAGTCCACGGATTGTTGTTGCGCTAAAAACTGAGTCAACGGCCCGATGTGACTGAAAAAATTTAACTGATAGCGGAAACACTGAGAGACAATGAAAGACAATGTCCAAACCTCGATTTAGAGCAAACTTTATTTCAAGTAGACATGACTGACTCTGCACTTTCACTGCTTGAGCTAATGTTAGCTTCCCAGTCTGAATGGACAATTACTTCACAGCCTCAAATCCCTGAGGTCTCGATTCAGGGCTTTTAAGATGATAAGCTTATAACAATGCTCTGAGGTGCTTAAAAGTTTAACGGGAAGATTCAACATCCTGTTCCCTAACAACCAGCTGTCAGTCATTTTCACTCTACGACTAAAGAGGTAGATGTTAACTACTAAATGATGTGAGCAGACTCACTACCGTATCGCTTTATTTTTCTTATCGTTTCAAACATCTAAATGATACAGAGTGGTGTTTCTTTTTTAACAAAACCTTCGTTGGCCTATCACAAACACCAGTGAACAAAGAGCACATTAACCAGACAAGAGACTAACTAACTAAGAGACTGACTAAATGTGTGGGTGACAGTCATTCAAGTCACGAGATAGCCCAATTCTTTCACCTCTTTCTGCTTGTTAATAGTCAATAATGTCTGTTATAACCTAATTAAAATTGTGGCTCTTGCGACCCAGTGACATCTGTCCCATTTGGTGAAGAAAAGCCTCATGGTAACTTTTAGCAAAAAAATGAATGTTGAAATGAACGACCCAGTGCAAAGCTTATCTGGTCGATGGCGGCAAGGCTGGCTTCAGAAGTGTAGCGTACTGTAGACAAGAGCTGAAATGCTGAACGGCAGCTGTCATGGTAGCAATAGACTTTCTAATCGTACATTAAAAGCATATTAAAGCATATTAAAACAAACAACAAACACGAGTTTCCAATTGAACCCACTCACTGTGTAGCTATGACAACAATGGCAATTGCATGTCAGCATGAAGCCCCTCTCCTGCATGAAACGGCAGAGCACTGAGCTCACTGCTGACTGGATGCCACACACACACACACACACACTGAACTCATTGCCCTCATTCCCTCCTCCCCATCTCCCTGCCTCCCCCTCCTCCTCCTCAGTTATCTGGTCCCTCCCTCTCTCCCTCCCATCCCTCTGTGCTCCGTGTTCACCCTCTCCTCCCTCATCGGCAGAATCCAGAGCAAATGCTTGGGAAGCGCAGCTCTTCGACAGAATAGGTTGTGACATACAGCGTAAGCCAGACTCCAGCCAAAAGATGAGCAAAGAGCTACTCTGTCCTACACATTTTCCCCAGTGGTCCAGGCAAATAACACCACTTGGCTCCATTATATGGAGGCCATTTGGTGTACTATTTGATATAAATGTTCCACACTTGCACTTTGCACACAAAATTCGCATGATATTTCTAACCTAATATTTTCTTGGCATAAGG